>PVJS01016873.1:0-13916 GCA_004027185.1 Glis glis
CGGGGCCTCCTAGAAGACAGAGCTCTGGAGCCAGCGCGGGGCTCCTAGAAGACAGAGCTCCAAACGCCAGCAAGGGGCCTCTTAGACAGAGCTCCACACCAGCACAGGACCTCCTAGACAGAGCTCCGGAGCCAGCACGGGGCCTCCTAGACAGAGCTCTGAACGCCAGCGCGGGGCTCCTACAAGACAGAGCTCTGGAGCCAGCACGGGGCTCCTACAAGACAGAGCTCTGGAGCCAGCACGGGGCTCCTACAAGACAGAGCTCTGGAGCCAGCACGGGGCTCCTACAAGACAGAGCTCTGGAGCCAGCGTGGGGCTCCTACAAGACAGAGCTCTGGAGCCAGCGCGGGGCTCCTAGAAGACAGAGCTCCAAACGCCAGCACGCTCTCGGGAGAGCCTCAGCCGCACTCCAGGCGATGACGATCGCTGCATCTTCTCACCTCCCGGGCCCTGGGCCAGGCTGTGCGTGAGATTCCCAATCTACAGATGAGGACACTGAGGCCAAGGCAGGTCGTTGAGTGTCCCTGAGGTCACAGGAGCAATAACTGGAAGAGGCTGAATCTTAGGTGGAGGAGGAGGAAGAGAAGGATGAAGGAATGAAGAGGAGGAGGATGAAGGGATGAAGAGGAGGAGGAGGAGGATGAAGGAATGAAGAGGAGGAGGAGGAGAGGAGAAAAAGGAGGAGGAGAGGAAGAGATGAGGAGGGTGAAGAGGAGGAGGAGGGAAAGGAGGAGGGGGAGGAAAAGAAGATGGAGGAGAAGGAGGAGAAAGAGATGGAGGAGGAGGAGGAGGAGGAGAAAGATAGAGGAGGAGGAGAAAGAGATGGAGGAGGAGGAGGAAGAGGGCAAGGCGGCAACAACGAATGGCATGCGTCTTTGTTCCCTTCTGCAGCCCAGGCTCCCAGCACTCCAGAGCCAGCATGGAGTTCTGGAATGTTTTGCGAGGCAAAGATAGCTTCCCGTTCTGTCGCTTCTTCTCCTCCGAGCCCACCTGCTTGTTGCTATCTGCGGGTCGCACCTCCTGCACCCCGGGAGCGCGGCGCGGAGTCGGGCTGGGTGAAACTGGGGCTCCATCTGCGCAGCTCTTTCCGGGGTGTCTGAAGGTAACTTTGCGCCGGCCCCTTTGCCAAGAGGCTGAGGCGCCTTCTGCAGCGCCCCGAGCTCCCATCCACTCTGCAGAACCGGCTGGTACCAGAGCCAGCCCGGTGCCGCCCAGCCAGATGGCCAGAGCAGAGCTAGAGTGACCTTGTTAGCAGGACGCGGCTTCCCGGGAGAAGCTATTTTTGTTGTGGTTGTGAAGTGAAGTCGGCTCTGCCGAGTTCTTCCCCGCCAGGGCTGTGGAATGTTAATTCGTTCCAAAGTTCAGTATTTTGATTGGAACCAGGAGCGCCAGGTTTTGTAAGAAACATTTTGGGATGGAGAAGGCTGGCTTTCTCTCTCTCTCTCTCTCTCTCTGCCACTGTACAAAGTAAATGTTGCTGCTGCGGCTGCTCTAGAGAAAAAGCCCATGATAAATCAGAGTGGAGGGGGTGGGGGCTGGCCCCTCCCTGCAGCGTGACCGACAGAGGCACCAGACAGGGACAGAAGCCGAGTGAGACACGCCCTGGGTTCCCTTGGAAAGAGCAGAGGCCCAGCACAGAGCCTGGAACACAGGTCCTCAGAAAATACATGTGTGCTGAGTAGAAGAACACACTTCCAGCTGGGGGTGCCCAGGCGCATGCCTGCAATCCCAGCACTTGGGAGCTCAGACAGGAGGGTCACAGGTTCGAGGCCAGCCTCAGCAACTTAGTGAGGCCCTCAGCAACTTAGTGAGACCCTGTTTCAAAATAAATAAATAAATACATACATACACACATACAGGGCTAAGGGTGTAGCTTGGAGGTTGAATGCCTGTGAGTTCAACCCCTAGTACTGCAAGAAAAAGAAGAGGAGGAGGAGGAGGACGAGGAGGACGAGGAGGAGGAAGAAGAGAATGAAAATGACAATGACCACAACAACGAACTTCCCCAAGACAGGAAGCTGTCCTGGCTGCCACCAGGAGGTGGTGTCCACGGGCAGTGCAATTCGGAGCTCAGAACCCTCAGAATCCTCTTGTTTCTCTTTATCTGTGGTTCTCTATCCCTGACCCCTTCCACTTTTTCTTTTTAAATGAGTTATGAACCCAAGTAGTGCCTGACTCTTTTTGCATGACAAAATAAACACAGATAAGATGAAAGGTCCCTGGCTCTGGCTGATCCCAGCCCTGCGGCTCCCAGGGTAATTAGGGGCAGAGGCCTCCCAGGGACCTGCCAGCGCCTGATGCCATCAAACCTATTTTTTATTGTCAGTGTGGTGGGTGAAATATGGCTTTCGTCTTCTGTTGTTTTGTAGCGTAGTGGGTAGAAGCTCAGACTTTGAATCCAGGCTGCCTGGGGCCGAATCCCAGCCTGTGGCCGTCGTAGCAGCCTCAGGGTGGACAGTGCCCGTCTGGAACCTGCTGGACGATGGTGAATGACAGGTGGTTCCGTCCAGGTCGGTGTGGGCTGGACTCGTAACCTGCGGCGCTCAGGCCGGCCTGCTCCAGCGCTGCAGGGCTGGCTTTTGTCAGTGACGCCATCATTTCTCCAACGTCACCGCACTCCTTCACTCTCAACGCAGTGCGGACGGCTTCCCACGTTTCCCAGGCTCTTCTGTTGTAGCCAAGGCAGGACCCTGTGGCTCCTCACCCGTGTGTGTGTGTGTGTGTGTGTGTGTGTGTGTGTGTGTGTGTGTGTGTTACTGGGGATTGAACCCAGCCCTTTTTAGTTTTTGTTTTGAAACAGGGTCCCGCTAGGTTGCTGAGAGTCTCGCTCAGTTGCTGGGGCTGCTCTTGAACCTACAGTCCTGCTGTCTCAGCCTCCCAAGTCCTGGGATTACAGGCGCTGGTGAGAGCCACCACGCCCGGCTCTCACCAGCTACTTCAATGTTCAGCCAAGAGGAAAGAGACCCAGTTCCCAGGAGGACGTGGTTTTGTTTTCTTCCAGCTGGGCAGGAAGAGGCCGCAGAGCCAGAGCCAGGCCAGCGTCCCGCAGGCCCCTCTCCAGCTTCAAGCCAACCCCAACTGACCAGAGGCCGTTTCCTGAGAGCTGGGTTAAGGAGGAACTGAGGTACAGCAGAGCCTCCTGGACAGAGATGCCAGTGGGCCCACGAGGCTCTGCAGTGAAGCAGGGGGTGGCACCTCCTGATCCCTGTCACCTCCCACTCCCTCTCCCCTACATCCACTGTTTTGCCTGCCAGGATGTAACGCTGTCACTGAGAATAAGGAGTAGACTGTCTGCTGTATCCGGCACAGTGATGTATCCTGTCGTCCCAGCTACTCGGGAAGCTGAGGCAGGAAGATCACAGGTTCGAGGCAAGCCTGGGCAACTTAGTGAGACCCTATATCAACAGAAAAAAAGGAAAAAGGGCTGGGGGGTGTAGCTCAGTGGTAGAGCACTCTGGGTTCAATTCCCAGAACTGCAAAAAAAAAAAAAAACTCTGTTGCTGTCCCCAGAACACTCTGGCCTCCTCTTGGCCTGATCTGAAGGGGCCTCTGTTTGGGATCTGAAGGCCCCGCGTTCTGTGGACAGTCTCCTCCAGCAGGAACAGCCCCCAGCTGAGTGAGGGAATGAATGAAAGAAGAAACTTAGCCGGGCATGGTGACGCACGCCTGTGATCCCAGTACTTGGGAGGCTGAGACAGGATGATCACGGGTTTGAGGCCAGACTCAGCAACTTAGCGAGACTCTCAGCAACCTAGTGAGACCCTGTGGAGGCACCCTGGGGTAGACGTTGAGAAACGCAGGTCTGAGCTACAGTTCAGAGCGTGCAGCAGGCCGGGCTCTGCACAATGCCACAGCCCTGGGCCCCGGATCCACAGGCAGAGGGGAACAGTAGGCATGCGCGTGCCGGGCAGGTGGAGGAAGAGCTCGCTGCTGGAGGCTGCAGCTGCAGAGGACCCGGCCTGGCTCCCTCCTCTCCGTTCCCTCCCTGGGCCAGGAGGGCAATGTCCAGCTGCTGCAACATCTGCATGTGCATCCTCCTGCCCCTCCAGTGAAGGCTGCGGCAGATGCTCAGGGTGTTCCCAGGCTGTCCAGGCCCCGGCAGCCATCCCTGCAAGCCCAGCAGGTCACAGGTGTGCCCTGCCTTAACAGAGCCCAATAGGAACAAAGTCCTATTTGCACGCTGCACCTGTGGGCCAGGGAGCTCTGCACTAGTTCCGGGAGGAAGAGGAGAGGGGGTGCGTGCTGAATCACCGCGGGCTGTTTCAGCTCACCTGGCCTGTCCTCCTGCTTCCCACTCCCAGGCAAGACAGGTGTGGGAGGGGCCACCAGGGCCAGGGGGTGCTAGCAGATCCCTCCTCCACCTCTGCCTCCACCTCACACTTCAGCTTGAACTTAAAAATTACCCCGGGTGGGGGTATAGAGCCAGGTGTGGTGGTGCACACTTGTAATACCAGAACCTGGGAGGCTGAGACAGGAGGATTGTAGGTTCGCGGCCAGCCTCAGCAACTTAGTGAGGCCCTCAACAAGTTAGGGAAACCCTGCTTCAAAATAAAAAATAAAATAGGGCTGGTGGTGTAGCTCAGAGGTAGAATGCCTGTCCCTGGGTTTAATCTCCAGTACCAAAAAAAAAAAAGGATCAATTAGAAATGAGGTTTAAACACCTGAAAAAATGAGATGTAAACACCTGAAAAAATAGTCTATATATTAGGTAATAGGATTGTATTTGTATTTGAATTTTTCAAATTTATATAAACTATGTCCAGGACATATTGTTTGTATAAAACAAGCATACCTATGGAGAGCCCCCACCTCCAAAGAAATCAATTTATTTCATTAAACAATCTGTTTGTGAGCAGGAAGGAAGTGTGCGTGTGTGCGTGTGTGTGTGTGTGTGTGTGTGTGTGTGTGTGTTACTGGGGATTGAAGCCAGGGGCATTCTACCTCGGAGCTACACCTCCAGCCCTATTTTATTTTGAAACAGGGTTTCCCTAAGTTGCGGAGAGCCTCGCTAAGTTGCTGAGGCTGGCCTCAAACCTGCAATCCTCCTGTCTCAGCCTCCCTCCCAAGTACTCAGATTACAAATGTGTGCCACCACACCTGGCTAGGATGGAAGCTTTAAAGATCCTAACAGTCTCCCTTCACATAAGGACGACTTGGAAGGTGTTGGGGTTCACAGTTGTAGCGTTCATTTCTTTATATCCACACAGAGAAGATAAGCCCCCCCACTCAGGTGCTAAATCTGCTTTGCGCACTGTTGTGTACCAAGTGCCCGCAGCAGTGAGTTTGTTGACTGAATGAATGAGCCCATGCATGAACCTGCCAGTGGGTGCTGTATGGTGGGGACCTGTGAGAGGGAGTTGACAGGTACATCTGGTCATTGCAATGCATCCACTCCCGTGCGCGTCAGCATCACTAGTGCGTGTGTGCACAGATCCACCACAGAGTCTTAGACCTGACCTAACCGTGCCTGCGAGTGCCACCAGCTGAGAATCCTATTGAAGCGTCAGGCGTTGCATTATTATATTTTATATATAAGAACACAAAATGCACATATTCAGTTCCAAATCCTGGGAGATGCTCTGAGAAACAAAGCTTCCATGGTCCGGTGAGTTTGGGAAATTTGGGTTTAAACAGGTCTCTAAAATGCGGGATATCTCAGATACTTGAAATGCCAACAGGCCTGATTATTCTCTAAATGTGTTTGCACTTAGCAAACTCATTGGGCCTTGGGGCCTTCTGGATCCTTCCTTGGGGGAGGATTTTTGCAGAAAATGCAGATAAATGCTAATGAGAAGAAATTTGCAAGTGAAAAGAATTCACCCTGGCTGGGAGTCTAGAGCTGGAGGCAGGCAGAGTTACAAAGTGTCTTCTTTTCATTCATTCACTCAACACACACTGTTGAGTGACCTTCAGAGCCTGGCCTCGTGAAAGAGCCTGTAGATAGGAGGATGGATGAGAACCAGCCGCCAGCTCAACCTCAAAGTCCAGGCCATTCAGAATATCAGGGCTAAACTGGGCGTGGTGGTACATGCCTGTAATCCCAGTACTTGGGAGGCCGAGACAAGAGGATTGCAGGTTTGAGGCCAGCCTCAGCAACTTAGCAAGACTCTCAGCAACTCAGCAAGATCTTCTTTCAAAAATAACAAATAAAAAGGGGCTGGGATGTAAATAGGAGGAAGAATGCCCCTGGGTTCACCCCCCCAGTACAAAAAAAGAATATCAGGGCTCCCTGCTGCAAACATCAGAAGCCAAACTGTGACTTAGGGACTCAAAACATCTGAAAAGGCCACAACTGGAAGGGAAGGTAAAATAAGAAATTATTACATGGGTGTAAGGAACAGGCGAGGAGGGCCTGGGGTGTCCTGGTATGAGTTGGGGGGCAAGAAATTCATCTGTGGAGCCAGGTGTCGTGGCACACCCCCATAATCCTCGTACTTGGGAGGCTGAGGCAAGAGAATCTCAGGTTCAAGGACAGCCTCAGCAACGTAGTGAGACCCTGCTTCAAAATAAAAAATAAAATTGGGCTGGGGGTGTAACTTGGAGGTAGAATGCCTCTGGGTTCAATCCCCAGCACCAAAAAAGAAGAAGAAGAAGGAGAAAGAGAAGAAGGAGGAGATGGAGGAGGAAGAAGGAGGAGATGGAGGAGGAGGAGGAGGAAAAGGAGGAGGAGGAGGAGGCGAAAGAAGGAGGAGGAGAAGATGAAGGCGAAGGAGGCAGAGGAGGAAGAAGAAGGAGGAGGAGGAGGAGGAGAAGAAAGAAGGAAGAGAAGGAGGAGAAGGTGAAGGAGGCAGAGGAAGAGGAGAAGGAGAAGAGGAAGAAGAAATTAATTAATCCCCCGTGGCACAGCTGGGCTTGTCCACTTGGCTGATGCTGCCCCCCGGCGCGCTCGTCTGGGGCACTGTGGGAAGAGTGTATTTCCAGCCCGTCCACCAACGACCATCTTCTCAACATGGCCGATCAGCTTCATCAGAAGCAAATACACCCAGGACTGAAGGCACAATGCAAGAAGCACCACTCAGACCAGGCGCGTGGGAGAGACCAAGACCGTCCCTCTTACTCGCCCCAGCCGCTCAGGCTCCAGGGCGCAGGCACCCGCGGGTGACAGACTGGAGCGCTGCCCCTTATTTCTCCCAGGATAACCGAAAGAATCCCAGCCTAAGGGAATAAGGGTGCGGGTGGGGTGGAGAAGATAAACAGGAGGACAGATCATGAGATGCAGGGCGCCCGCCAAGCCGCACAGAAAACTCCAGGACGTGGAGCCGGGCTCGTGTAGAGAGGTGGGGAGGAAGATGACATTCCGGACATGCGTTGGGGGCTGTGGCCCCTCAAAATGGCCTCCTGCCGCCCTCGGGTTAAACAGTAGCCAACAACAGCTTGAGCCTAGAGAGCAGGATGTGGGGGGCGTTGTCCAGGAAAGAAGTCTGTCTGAGCCCACATCGGTGGCCGGGTGTGGCTCCGCCGCAGAGCGCTTGCCCAGCACGTGTAGGGAAGGCCCTGAGCTCCATCCCCATCCAAAAGAAGAAAACAGCGGCATGCCTGTAATCCCAGTGCATGGGAGGCTGAGACAGGAGGATCACAGGTTCACAGACAGCCCCAGCTACTTAGCGAGACTCTCAGCAACTTAGCAAGACCCTGTTTCCAAATCAAAAATAAAATAGGGCTGGGGGTGCAGCACAGAGGCAGAATGCCCCTGGGTTCAATATCCAGTACGAAGAAGAGGAGGAGGAGGAAGAGGAGGAGGAGGAAGAGGAGGAGGAGGAGGAGGAGGGCAGCTGGGAGTGATGATGTGCGCCTGTAATACCAGTACTTGGGAGACTGAGACAGGAAGATTGCAGGTTTGAGGCCATCTCAGCCAATTAGGGAGACCCTGTTACAAAATTTAAAAAGGGGGGGTCGGGGTGTAGGTCGGAGGTGGAACAGCCCTGGGTTCAATACCCTGTACCAAGAAGAAGGAAAAGGGGGGGGGGAGGAGGAGAAGATGAAGGCTGGTGTTTTATTAGTTTCTTCCCAGAATTCCTGGGTCTTAGAATCACAACCCCTAACCAAACGTCCCTTGAGCACCCGGGCTGTGGTTATCATTTGGTCGGTTGGGGCAGGAGGGAGGCTGCTAGAGTGAGTGTTCTTTCCATTCCGAGCATGGAAGGGTCTCAAGGCTGCTTCTGTGGGGACGCTGATCCTGGGGCGCAGCCTCCCCACAGGGCACAGGGTGAGGACGCAGCCTGCTGGGGCCACTTAACACGTGCACAAATGGGACCGGACGAGGGCAAGTCAGGGCAGGAGGCGTGGACCGGGACCCTGGCTCTGCCATAGAGATGAGGAAAGGAGGAAATGGTTCGGTGTGGATTTTGCTTGCAAGTGGCTGTCACACGGGGGAAAATTCCCGGAGACCCCGGCCCCGCCACGGCCCCATCCCCTCACGCATTTCCGGGATGGTGCCAGGTTCTGTATCACGCTCCGTCACCTTTAGACCTGTCCTGTGCATGGCTCCAGCCCAAGGGATGGGGCAGATGGGGAGAGGCGTCCATGATACTCCATGTCCGGAAGGGTGCTCAGTGCCGTGTGTGTGTGTGTGTGTGTGTGTGTGTGTGTGTGTGTGTGTGTGGTGTGTGTGTGTGTGTGTGTGTGTGTGTGTGTGTGCGGTGTGTGTGTGACACACTAGGGATGGAACCAAGGGGCGTTTTACATCTGAACTATACCCCAGCCCTATTTTATTTTTTATTTGGAAACAGGGTCTCACTAACTTGTGAAGGACCTTGATAAGTTGCTGAGGCTGGCTGTGAACCTGCGATTCTCCCGTCTCAGCCTCCCAAGTACTGAGATTACAGGCATGTGCCACCATGCCCAGCTAGTGCCAAATTATTAATACTATGTTAGTACTACTATTAAAATATTAGACTTTATACTGTAGAGAACAAAGAAGAAGAAGCATATACACTAGAAAATTTTATGACTATTTTCAGAATACATTTATCTTGTATTCAAATAAAATGTTTTTGAGCTTAAAACATATTAAACTAGTAACTAGCCTTTTGGGGAGGTATTGGGGACTGAACCCAGGGGCATTCTGCCTCTGAGCCACACCCCTATCCGTTTTTATATTTATTTTGAAACAGGGTCTCACTAAGTGGCAGAGAGCCTCACTAAGTTGCTGAGGCTGGCCGTGAACCTGCGATCCTCCCTTCTCAGCCTCCCAAGTACTAGGATTACAGGCACGCACCACCACACACACCCGGCTTCAGTGGCTGTTTTAACAGAACCTGTCCCTCTCAAACTGTCTCTGCTCCCCGTGCCAGGGACTCAGTTGCTAGGGTTGTACTTGTCCCATGTCACTGACGAGGAGGCTGAAGGCGCCAAAGACCGCAGCGCCCACGTTGCCTGTATCCTGCCAGGCCAACGATCCTCAAACGCACCCCCACACCAGACCAAGCCTGCTGCCTGCAAGCTACTAATAGTTTTTACATCTTTAAATGGCTGGGAGGAACCAAAGCCACAATAACAATAATACTTTTTAGCTGGGCCTGGTGACGCATGCCTATTATTTCAGTACTTGGGAGGCAGAAACAGGAAGATCACAGGTTTGAGGCCAGCCTCAGCAACTTAGCAAGACTCTCAGCAACCTAGCAAGACCTTGTTTGAAAATAAAAAATAAAAAGGGCTTGGGGTATAGCTAGGAGGTAGAATGTCCTGAGTTCAATCTCCAGTACCACACACACACAAAAGAGGAAAAATATTTTGAGACATATGAAATTAAAATTTCAGTGTCCATACAGACTGACAGCCCCTGGGTTCAATCGGAAGGAAGGAAGGAAGGAAGGAAGGAAGGAAGGAAGGAAGGAAGGATTCCCAGAGCTGAAGGTCTCCACTGCTAACTCCTCCTAGACTCCCTGCACTTCCAAATCCAAGATTTCAGGAATCTTCCAATCGGAAGCGACTCAGTAGCTCAGATCCAGCCCTCCCAGGGTCTCCGGGTCGTTTGCTTTAATTCTGAAGATGCTCTGGTAATAGGTCTGTAGCAGCAGCGATTTATGAAACATTTTGAGCATTGGGAATACGAAGGTCAACTTTTTTTCCGCTCTCAAGGAGAATTAATCTAGTGGGGAAAGCTGACACGGCCATTTATCTGTTCATGGAAGATGTAAGTATTTGCTGTGCCGGGCGCTGGGGCTACAGTGCGAGCTTGACACAGACATGGCCACGGAACTCCTGGCCTCGTGTTGACTCGGGCAGGGGGGACGCAGACTTGGGAGGAGGAATGTCCTCCCGTTAGGGGAAATGAAGTCACTGGAAATGACAGCAGGGGTCCTCGCCATCATAGAAGACAAAATGTAGTGGGGTGTGGTGGCGCACAGCACGCCCGTAATCCCAATACTAGGGAGGCTGAGGCAGGCAGATCACAGGTTAGAGACCAACCTAAGCAACTTAGCAAGGCCCTTAGCAACCTAGTGTTTCAAATTTTTTAAAAGTTGATTAATTAATTAAAAGGACTGGGGTGTGTAGCTTAGAGGTAGAATGCCCCTGGGCTCCATCCCCAGTACCAAAATAAATAAATAAATAAATAAATAAATAAATAAATAAATAAATAAAATTAAAACGAACTCAGAGGAAATGAAGACCCTCTCACTCCCATGGGACAGGCCAGAGCAAGGGCGGAGGAGCTCCTGTGTGGAGGAGTGGGGCCTGAGCTCCACACCTGAGTGGAGCCCCTTTAACCCACAGGACCTGGGGTGTCGGAAATGAGCCTCGGAAGCGGGGCTGCGGGGCTCTGAGAGGGAGCCCCGATCCGCAGGGTTGGAGGGCTCCTGGGCTAAGACAGTTCAGTGCCTCTGGGAAAGTCGTTGCTGAGCTGAGAGCCATTCCCATTCCGGCGACTGAGGGACACTTCCGTCCCACGCCAGAGAGAGTCGGCACCCTCCCAGCCACAGCCCTCGCCCAAGACAGCACTGTGGCCATTCGTGGTATTTCTGAAAGGCCATCCCAGCCCCAGGGAGGGGACAGCCTGGGACTCTGGTGCGACCACCTAGTCCTGCCTTTGTCTCTCTATGGTGTGGTCCCAAGAACACACTCCCATAAACCTACCCACAAATCTCTGCCTTGGGGCTATTTCCTGAGGATCCAACCTAGGCCAGTGGACATAAAGTTTGGGGACAATATTGTCTTATCTCCCCACGATCAGGCCAGCAGTCACACCTCAGTCTCTTCTTCACCTGGGTATTCCCCCGTGCCTGGTCAGTTCCAGGCAGCTCCCACTCCGTCGACTAGGTTTAATGGAGTTCCCTGGCCAGCTTCCCCGGGGACACCCACAGGTGTCATTCAACCCCCTCCCTTGAAGCTGGTCGGTGACTTCCTGCTGCTGGGTGTAATGGCCACCCATGGTCCTCCTTTCTCTCTAGCTTCTCCTTGTCCATACCTCCCGTCGCTCCTGAACTACATCTCCTCGAGACTCTGAGCACCAGCTCCTTCCACCACAGGGCCTTTGCATATGCTGTTTCTGTTGCCTGGACACGCCCATTCCTGGTTCACTGAATTGCCTCCCGTTTATTTTGCAGATCTTTTTTTTTTTTTTTGCAGTACTGGGGATTGAACCCAGTGGCATTCTACCTCCAAGCTATACCCCCAGCCCTATTTTTAGTCTTTACTTTGAAACAGGGTCTCACTAAGTTGCGGAGGCCTCACTAAGTAGCTGAGGCTGGCCGCGAACCCGGATCCTCCTGTCTCAGCCTCCCAAGTACTGGGATTACAAGCGTGCGCCACCACGCCCGGTTCTATTCTGCAGATCTGAGCTCATTGTCTCTTCTCCCCAGCAGCCTTTACCAGAGCCAACGTCCCCATTAGACCCAATGCCTAGGGCCTGTGATACCTTTAGAAGCCCACAAAAAAGGTTTCATATCTTTTAAAATTTGAAGAAGAAAAAAAGTGAATATAATAATGACTATAATAATGATAATAAAAGTGACTATAAAAATAATGATGAATCTGGCCTGGATTTACATTCATGAAGTTGCAAAATATAATTTTTTCCTAATGAGAAAGGGACCCAGCAAGGCAAGTCCCTAGGGCCAGTACCACTGGGACAGGTCCTTCTGCTGAGAACTTTCATTGTGCCTAGAACTCTTCTAAGTGCTTACCATGGTTTTCATTTTTATTTGTCCCCCCTAAACTGCCAGCTCCGTGAAAGCGGGGACCACATCGGTCTTACCCTATGTCATATATATGCTCAATAAGTATGCGCTGCAGGCACAACCAAGGGGAGATCAGCCCGCACACGTCATACCACAAAAACACACACTCAGTCTAGGGGTGTGTGTGTGTGTGTGTGTGTGTGCGCGCGCGCATGTCACTGGGGATTGAACCCAGGAGCATTCTACCTCCCAGCTACACCCCCAGCCCTATTTTATTTTTATTTGGAAACAGGGTCTTGCTAGGTTGATGAGAGTCTCACTACTTGCTGAGGCTGTCCTCGAACCTGCCATCCTCCTATCTCAGCCTCCCAAGTACTAGGATTACAGGCGTGCGCCCCCACGCCCAGCATCAACCGACTTTTAACTGCCTGCCCGGCCTGCAGGCCTGATGGGAGGGGACGGGACGGAAATGTCGAGGAAAGGCTCACAATGGACGTTGGAGAATCGGTGGTACCAAATGTCCCCCTTGGGGACCGGGAGGAGGAGGGGCGTCAGAGATTCCATGTAAACAAACATTTCCTTGTCTGGTAGGTCACTGGTAATTATGTGCAGGTCACGAGCTTCCAAGGACGCCCGGCAGTGTCTGCCGGCAGACGCCACTGGGGCCCAGGGCCCGGGGGCGCGGGGGACTTGCACTAGAAGGGCTTTTCCTAGCCAGGCAGGAAGCGGCTACAGGAAACAAGAGCCCCCAGAAAGCCACAGGAGGGGCTGACCTCAGGGTTCAGAGGAGGGGGGCAGCGGCAGGCGGGAGCCCTGGGCGAGGGGCTCCCCGGTCGCACAGTGAGGGTGACTTCGGCCTTTCTGCGCTGGGGGAGCCGGCCAGAGCCATGGAGAGGGCGGCTTTGCATGCCTGCTCGCCCACTTGCTAGCTTCTCTGTGGACAGAAGATGCGTCACACAGTTAGAGACAGGCTCGCGGAGGCCACAGGAGGAGGCCGATGCACTGAGTCTGTCTCCACAGGCGGGACCTGCGTCTGACCAGCCGGCTGCCCACTTCCCGTTCACTTGGCAAAGATGGTGGCGATTTCAACCTGCCTTGTGGCTAGGGTTCCAGCAGCGAGGAGGGAGGGGGTCTGGGGTAAAGACTGGAAAAGTGTGGGGGGGGGTCTGCTGAGAGCCAGGAAGAAAACACAGAGCTTCAACTGGTGGCGAACAGGATGGAAGGATGGCCACGTGCCAAGCTCCCTCGGCTCCCGCTGGACCCTGGCCCAGTGGGACCGGAGCTGGGACTTCCCTTTGTCAGAACTCGGCAGATTATGGGACAAGGTAGGACAATTATGGGACAATGTAGGAGGTCTAGCTGCAAAACTAGTTGCCCTTTGCATGCTTAACGTTCTCTGCCCACCCCTGACCTAAAATGACCATGGCTGTTGGTTTTTTTTTTTTTTTTTTTGCGGTACTGGGAATTGAACCCAGGGGCATTGTACCTCCGAGCTACACCCCCAGGCCTATTTTTTATTCTTTATTTTGAAACAGGGTCTCTCTAAGTTGCAGAGGGCCTCACTAAGTAGCTGAGGCTGGCCGTGAACCTGCGATCTTCCTGTCTCAGCCTCCCAAGTACTGGATTACAAGTGTGCACCACCACGCCCGGCTTAGCATGTCTGTTTATAATGATAAAGAGGGCAGGGAGGCTGAGACAGGAGGATCGCAGATTTGCAGCCAACCTCAGCAATGTAGCGAGACTCTCAGCAACTTAGTGAGACCCTGTGTTCAAATAAGAAATAAAATTGGGCTGGGA
>PVJS01016874.1:0-36905 GCA_004027185.1 Glis glis
TTTTCTGTAGTACTAGGGATTGAACCCAGGGCATTGTATCCCTGAGCTATACTCCCAGCCCTTTTTATTTCTTGTTTTGAAAAAGGGCCTCACGAGGGTTGCTGAGAGTCTCGCTACATTGCTGAGTCTGTCCTCAAAGTACTGGGATTATAGGCGTGCACCACTATGCCTGGCTAAGTTTTTTTTATTTTGAAACAGGGTCTCGCTAAGTTGCTGAGGCTGCCCTTAAACCTGTGATTCTCTTGTCTCAGCCTCCCAAGTACTGGGATTATAGGCGTGTGCCACTGAGCCTGGCTGACAGGATTATTTTTTAAAGCTCTTGTTTTCAAATAGTCTCTGAGTTCCAATGCTTGCTCCACAATGAACAGAGATGACCTATGACAACGGCTACCGCTGGAGGTTATTTACATCAAAAGCAAAGTGTGCTGGGCAGGCGAGCTGGGCCAGGGCAGCCCCCAGTGACCAGAGCGAGCCTGTTCTTGGCACACACCTCACTTGGGAGTGCGGCCAGGGCCACGGCCGCTCCGTTCTGTTTCTGCCTTCATGCTTCGCAGCTCTGCTCTTTGCTGTTCTCTGCCTCCCGCATTGGACTGGGCTCTATATCCCTAGCACTTAGTAAAGTGCTTGGTCAGTGGTGAGTGAAGACCCTCTGCAGGGGTCTGCAGTAAAGAGAGCACTGGCCTGAGACGGGAGAACCCGTAGCTACTTCCAGAAGCACCCCGACTCCCTTGAGCAGTTTCTTTTTATTTTTCTTTTCTTTTTTTGGTACTAGGGATCGAACCCAGGGCATTGTGCATGCAAGGCAAGCGCTTTGCCACTGAGCTACATCCAGTTTCTGTGTGGAGCCGCCTCTGTGCTTGCCAGTGGAAGTGTGCCTGCCCCGGCAGGCCAGGTGTGAGCACGGAGTATGACGGTGTGTGTGAGCACGCTGCCGAGTTGAAAACAGGTGATCGCGTCTCCTGTGAGGCTGCTGGACCCAGGGCAGGTCTGTCACTCCAGCATGTCCCCTCACCCTCTCCTCCAGTCACCTGTACGGCCCATGTTACTGTCACTTATGACAACTTGCTGTCCCTGCAGGGTCGGGCGAGCTGTGTCCTCCCTGACTTTGCCCCCCCGCCCCCCTCTGCATTTCCTCTCCTCCATCTCTGCACAAGTCCTCTGGAGGATGGAGTGTGACCTTGCAGCCTGGCCCTGGGGCCCTGCGTGTCACTCCTGAGCACCTCTTCAGCTCATTTCTGACCCCGCCCACCTCCCACACGCTGAGCTCAGTCACCCCTGAACTCATCATTCCTGTCCCTGCCACAGACCACGGACCTCCACCTACTGTGGTGTTCTCCCACTCAGGGAGTGGCATGGCCCAAGCCAGACACCTCGGAGTCACCCCGATCCTCCACGGCACCCCTTCTGTTGCCCCAGGTCCTGCTCACTCTACCTCCTGGGTCTTTCTCAGGCAGGATGTCTTTATCCCCACTGCTGCCTCCCTCACCGGGACTGTGAGCAGTTCATGCTGGATCCCTGCTATGCAGGGACAGCTCCCCAGCCGGTCTCCTCACCTTCCCACAGGCTCTCTCCAATCCATTCGTCACGGCCAGAGTGATCTCGCTGAAGGAAACCTTGTGTCCCTCCCCTCTCTAAACTTCTTCCAGGACTCAGACATCACTTCCTCCAGGAACCTGGCTGAGGTGCTACCAGAGCACCTGTACGCCTCCCACGGGAACGACGCGCATGCTTGTGGGCTTTTCCGTTGAAAGAAAGCTCCAGGAGGGCGCACCATGCTCTCCTCTGAGCACTGTAAGGTTCTTAATGATTCCCTCCTGGCTGGCATTTGGCCTGCTACCTGCCCACTGCCCTCGGCTCCCCCTTCCCCTCTGCTGTGCCCCTTCCCCTCTACATGACACTCTTTTGTCAAGTGACTCAGGTAAATCCAGATGGGTCTAGGCCACATAAGTAGCCTCAGCCCATTCATTGGGAATGAGTTTAGGGGTGAGCATGTTTCTTAGTTCTAACCAATGAGACATGAGGGGAATTCGGCTGAGGGATTTCAAAAGGCTTCTTCATTTTCAACGATAGATGTGCAAGAAACAGTTCTTTATCTGCCTTGGCTCTGATATGAAAGGATGGGATACCTGCAGCCTTTTTGTACCTATGAAGTGAGCAGGCTGACAGTCTGAGGCTGGCATAATAGAGGAAAAGATCTTGTTGCTGAGCTGCTGAATTAGTAAACTGAAGACAGATTACAGGTCTTTGTATATAAGTTCCCTTTTGGGTTAAGCCATTTGGAGTTGGGTTTTGTTACTTATAGTTGAAAAAGATACAGTCTCTTGGGCATTTTTCACTTCCTATTTTCTCTTACAGGTACTTAGGTACAAATCTTATTTCTTCTTTGGACTGGGGGCAAGGGAGGGCAGGTCTGCATTGGATACATCCTTGCATCTCCCCGAGGCTGGGCTTGTGTCACCTCGTGCTTGAATGATGAGCCACCACCATCTTCTGGCCTCATGGTCCAGGTACCGCCCTCAAGATGAGCCTTCTTCCTGGGCTTCCTTTGTTTCTTTACTTCTTTATTTTTTTATGCACAACATAGGAAGAAACATACAAGCTACATTATCTACTCTAGGGGGCAAACCCTATTGCATCTGTCCTCACATAACTCACTGTACTGTGCACATGCTTATGCAAAGCGCGTGCTCAGAATGTTTGCTGAATGAATAATTTAATTTGCCTCTGATGAGTCAAGAGCACTTAAGACTTTTACAATGTCCTCGGGTCATGACAATGAACAGTAATCATCAACAAATTGTGCTAAATATATCCTGGTCCTGGGACATCACCAGTGGTAAGTTTCTGTTTGTTTATTTGAGAGCCTTGATACCACCGAGATACTAAAGCTTTACATGGAACAAAGAGAGCTGTGCATCATACAGTGAAGCACTCGGATGTGTGTTGAAGGCCCACCTTGTTTGTGCCGGGCCCTGGGGCTGTGACCACTGATCAGACAGAATCATTGTCCGCAAGGGGCTAAGAGTCCAGGGCCTGGGTAGGAAGAAAAACAACTGCAAAGCAGTGTGATAAACTGGGCGTGTAATGCCACTACTTGGGAGGCTGAGACAGGAGGATCACAGGTTCATGACCAGCCTCAGCTACTTAGTACAGCCTCAACTACTTAGGTCCTCCGCAACTTAGTGAGAACCTGTTTTAAAATAAATAATAAAAAATAGGGCTGGGGGTGTAGCTCCGAGGCAGAATGCCTCTGGGTTCAATCCCTAGTACCACAAAAAAAAAAAAAAAAAAAAAATCAAATAAATAAATAAATAAAACAGGGCTAGGGTTATAGCTCAAAGGTAGAATGCCTCTGGGTTCAATCTCTAGTACCAAAACAAACAAAACAAAAAACCAACAACACAACAACAACAACAATAAAAAAAAAAGCAGTGTGATCAATGTTGTAAGAGGTAAGGTCAAGGTTATAGCAGGGATTCCAGGGGCAGATGTGGTACATGGGAAAGGCCTCCCAGAGGAACATCTAGCTGTATCTTAGCACAAAGGGGAAGCTCATCAATCAAAGAGAGGGGAAGAAAGAAATAAGAAGAGGCCCACAACCAGGCTTACAGTTTATAAAATGCCCATTCCACTGCATCAGGAGTGGGGGAGACAAGGGAAGTCTGGGAGACCTGTTGGGGGGCTGTCACAGTAATTCACTGTGGAGTAATGATTCTAGGCTCAGAGATGACAGCTTTGGGTACCAGAGGGAGGTTCAGGATGGGGAGCAGGCAACATGGCAGAGTGCAGTAGTTGTAAATTTTCTTTTTGCTGGTAAAACACTGTGGAGTGGAATATGGAAGGCTGGTACTGTCAAAGCACAGAATCTCTCATTGAACAGAGAGAGAGAGAGAGAGAGAGAGAGAGAGAGAGAGAGAGAGAGACTGTGTGTGTGTGTGTGTGCTGTCAGCTTTGCCTCCTCACCCTGTGAGCATAGGGATGGTTCTGGTCCCAGCACAGCCACTGACTCCTCTGTGACCATCTCAAGTGGCCATACCTCTTTGACCCTCATTTTTTTTATGAGTCCTGAGATAGGAGCCCAGGATGACGCCACCCAGTCCCAGCCACGTGGGGCCCAAGATGGTGCCACCCAGTCCCGGACATGTGGAGGCTAATACAGGAAATCTAGCTCAGGAAGCGGAGATGAAGCCTGACCCGAGCCCCCGTATTGGTACCCCTGCCCGTTATTGATCTGATCAAACCCTGTCCCACAGGGGCTATATAATCTGTATTATGATGCCATTCAGGGCTCAGATCTGGAGTTCTGCTTATTGGGCCTCACTGGTGAATAAAGAGACCTGCTATATCCTGCTCCGGCCTCTGTTTCTTGTTCTCTGTGGGCCAAAGCCTCCTGCAACAGTCCTATCAAAGAGGCTGGGCCTCTCCATCTGTGAAATCAAATTACTGGCCAGTGGGGGTGATCTGCACTCCGAGGTTTACGAGTCTCGGGGCCAGTGTCTCAGCCCGTGTGCCTTGCTGAGGTTCAAGTGTCGGGCAAGTGTTGGGCAGAGCCTGGGCTGTACAGAGTCTCCAGCCACGGGCAGCTTCCTCCATTCTACTACATGACTTTTCTAAGTGGCCATTAGGAGAGCACAGGTAGCAAGAACTGCTGCGGACAGGAGAAAGGAAGACATCCACCTGAGCCCCTAATCTCCTCTTGGCCTGCCACCCCCCTTCGCCTTGCTGTTACTCAGGTGTCCGCTGGCTCTCTAATGACAAGGCAAACATCAACCTGCCTCCAACTGCGCACATGCACGCGGGAAGGCGAGCAAGGTCTGGCAGGGCTGGAAGGGGACAAGCAGTAGATGCCAGCGAGGCAGTGGTATCTGGGAACCTTCCACCTGGGCTCTCGACTGCACATCACCTGCCTTCGTGGGGACTCTGCTCCAACAACTGAATATCACTGGTCTTCCAGCAGCTCCAAACCCTGTCCCAGTCTTTTTGGGTATGTGTGATTTGGGCTACCGTGGAAAACGGTCTTGCACTTAGAGGAAGGGGGGTTCTGCTTTTCCTGAGAAGGCCGAGCCTGGGGTCCCAAGATGCTCAGGAGGGCTGGGAGACCTGAGGAGGGTTCAGGTGGCTCAGTCACTGAAAGTAAAAGTGGAGCAGTGAACGGGGCTATGAAAACAGGCCCCAGGGCTTGGAGTCTCAAGTCTGATGAGGAAGTTTCAGTCTGGCTGTGTCTGGGTTTCCTATTACAGCGACACATTAAAAAGAGCAAGCACCCAGACTCCTGGGACTGAATTACACACCCAGAGAATGATTAATGTGGCCCCGAGTCCTGCTTTCCCTCCCCAGACCACGGCGGCACTGCGACGGCCGACTGCTACTGCCCAGTGATGGCGGCCAGCTGGCCGACCTGGGTGGGGTGCCCTGCAGCCTCACAGTCCCTAGCACCAGTCCGGTGTCAGGGCTGGAGAGCGTCCTGACCCAGGATGAGTGGGCGACCGGTGCACACGGCAACACCGGGCTGGACTCCACACCGTGGCAACCTCGGCCCCGGCTTTGCGAGGCTGCAGAGACAACTTGGACACAACTGGTCCAGAATAAACAAACTGAGAAACGTCTTTGCCAGAAAAACGTGAAGCAAGTAAAATGACCTAAGATGCGCCCTGTGGAAGTGTTTCCTGAAAACATGTGCCATGATGACAGCCCCATCTGAAGGCTCTGATGGGAAAACCCAGCTCTCAGGGCAGCATGGGTATCCCATAATACTAATGGAGGCCGGCAGAGGTGTGGCTTGGGGTGGGAGGAGTGTTAGGACTGTTCCTGCTCAGCGAGTCTCCTGTGTTGGCTAATTATAGTCCCTTAACCATTCCAGTCAATAGACATCTATCATACAAAGTACCATAGGAGACAGTATAGCACAGTGGTTAAAAAAAAGCACTCTAGGTTTGTGTTCTGATTCTTCTCTTCTTTCCCCAAGTGACTTTGACAAAGCAATATAGCCTCACTGAGCCTCGGGGTCCTCATCTGTAAAATGAAGGTAGCAATAGTTCCTTACCTTACAGGTTATTCTGCGAATGGTACTTAAAGCTCCTAGAATAATGCCTGACCTACGGTGAGGATTTAATGCCTGCTGCCTGTTAAGCGGGTGCGGAGGCATCCACTCTACCATTTAAGGGGCTGTTAAAGATGTGGCTTTGCGAAACGGAGTAGCAGGGCATGCAGCCTGCAAGCTCTAGCCGTTGGCTTGGCCAGGAATGGAAAAGCAGTGTTTTACAGCAACAAATGCCAGAAGTAGCCCTAGCAGTCACTAACCCTGCGGAGCGCTTTCTCCATTGTGGCAAAATGCTGAGCATGTTTCATGCATTTGCTGGAATGAGGGCCCTGTGAAGTTCCAGTGTGTCCCAGGTCCTGGTGGGTGTGAACAGCACTGTGGGCTATAATTCAGACTTGGCTCCAAAGTCCACGTATGCAAATCCTGGGGCGACTCCCTGCCTCCCCAGGGCGACCCAGCCAACCCCTCCAGAGGCCGCTCCTTCCCTACACTCAGGCAATCAGGCAATGCTTTTTTTTTTTTTTAACCCCGCTTTCTTTCTCTGATATTTGACCAACTCCGCCACCTAGTGGCCAGTCAGACACAAACACAGTTCTCCCCAAAGGCGGGCGGGAGGATCTTTTTTGTAGGACAGACTTGATGCTCAGGGCCAGGCTGGGCTTGACACATCATGTTCAAGGTGACACTTGCCAAAAGTCAAAGCCAACCAGGAACCTGGTTGAACAGCAGGGCCGTGGAGTTAGAGCACGTGTTCTCAGTCAGACTCTGCCTAAATTCTACCCACAGGAGGATACTTCCTGCAGTTGTCAACAAATATGGATTGAGCACTTACGTCAGGCACTGTGCCAAAGGGGTGGGGATGTAACAACAAGCAAGCAGGACAAGTCTGTCCTCACCGTGGAATTAGAAGATAAACAGGGAGGCAATAATAACAACACTAGCTCGGGTGCACTGAGGACTTACTCGGAGGCCAGAGAGATACCCCGCCCCTAGCCTGACGCACACTAACTCCCCTCATCTATGAAACAATCCTACATAGGAAAGTGAGTTCTATTCTTGCTTCTAAAATGAGTGGGGGACCATTTAATAAAGGGTAATAAATTTAGGGCTCTTATGCCTTGCTGGGCCTAAGTTTCTGACAATGAAGTTATTGGACTAAATATTAAAAGATTTCTCAAATTATTTATTTATTTTTTCTTTTTTGCAGTGCTGGGGACTGAACCCAGGGCCTCACGAATGTCAGGCAGGGACTCTACCCCTGGGCTACATCCCCAGCCTGACACCAAAAGATTCCTAAAGGCTCTTTGCAGCTCAGTGTCTTTTCACCTCTAGGATCTTGGAGTAGAGCTAGGATTAGAAACCAGGTCTCCTGATCAAAAATCTCAAGCTCCCTCTTCATACACTGTGCTGGAGAATGTTTGTGGATAGTGAGTGGCAGTTATCAAATCCTTACTATGCCCATCAGCTCATGCAATCTTCCTAACAACCCATGAGATAACTTTAAAATGGTTAGAAAGATCCCAAGATAAACGAGGAGTCCAACCTAACCCCACTGTAGGATTCTTAAGCATTGTTCTGATTTAGTTACATGGTACATTAAAAAAAACATATGTACTGGAGTCCTCAGGCGCTCATGACAGGAGTGGGTATCAGGCCTAAGCAAATGGTTCAAGGATGAGTTACTGTCCATGGAAATGGGATAACTCTGGATCTCCAGATATATATCCTGTAAAAGCCAATTACTGCCAGGTAGGCATGGCCTCTTGGTTTTATTTATGCTTCCAGATGAATAAAGCACATCCCAGCAGTTTGACTGGGTATGTAAGAGATCAGCAAACTCTCCAACATGGTATTGCCACCCCCCATCACATCCTTTCTATGTTGCATCTGCTTTCCACAGCGCAGGCAATGAGGCCAGCTCCTGCTGGGATTCTACCAATGAGAGCATAGACTTCAATCAGGGCTCTGCTCCAGGACCACAAAAAGCACCCTTTGCTAGGTACAGCCTGCTCCCTTCTACGCAGGGGCAAGCAGACCCAGCAGCTTCCCAGGTCCCATAAGGCTCTTGCCCTCTTGGCCTCCAGAACCGCACTCCAGTGAACTGTGGTGAGAACATGCGCTAGGTGTGCTGGGATGGTCAGCCTAGAATGCTCTGGTCTCTCTCCTCTGAATGGCAAGATCTCACTTCACCTTCTAGTTCTAGAGCTCAATGCCTCTCCTTATACCTTGCCTACCCCTTCACACCCACCCCAACTGAAGCCGATCCACAATAGGAACTACAGCATTCACACAGTCCTCAGCACAGGATCCTAATACTGATTCATCTACTCCTGTGGACTGTGAGCATCTTTATGATGAGCTGGGGTGGCCTGTCCACCTTTACGCACTCAACACCTGG
Organism: Glis glis; assembly: GCA_004027185.1. Taxonomy (NCBI): domain Eukaryota; kingdom Metazoa; phylum Chordata; class Mammalia; order Rodentia; family Gliridae; genus Glis; species Glis glis. The sequence goes on from PVJS01016874.1 coordinate 8,439, forward strand.
CACAGTGTCTGGATCACAGAGGGTACTGACTCCCAAAGAAAGGAAAAAAAGGTAAGGAATTCCAAGGTTGGAAGAGGCTTATGAGGCCATCTTGTTTAACTCTTGCTCATACAAGACTTCCCTCAAAAATATCATAAAAAAGAAATTTCAGAGGTGTATATATGTTAGTTTTCCATCACTGTGACAAAATACCAGACATAAATAACTTAAAAGCAGGAAGGATTAATTTGGCTCCTCAGTCCACGGTCATTTGGTTCCACTGTTTTGGTCCTGTGGTGAGGCAGAACATCATGATGGGAAGCACATGATACAGCAAAGCTGCTCACCTCATGTCGGCCAGAAAGGAGACAGAGATGAGATAGAGATAGAGATAGAGATAGAGATAGAATGAGACAGAGATAGTGATACAGATAGAAAGAGAGATGCGGGGCAAGGCCCAAATATATCCTTTAAGGTTATGCCAACAATGACCTACTTCCTCCAATCTGGCCCCCACCTCTTGAAGTGTCTACCACTGACCAATAGCCAATTAAGGTATGAATCTATAAATGGGTCAATTCACTTATGAGGTCAGGCCTTCATGATTTAATAACCTTCCAGAGGTCCTACCTCTGAACACTGCTGCACTGGACACCAAACCTTCAACACATGAACCTCTGGGGGACATTTAAAATCTGAACTAACAGTATATGTATGTGCAGACATGAACACATACATACACACATACATGCAGTGAACAAAGTGTATGGTGGTAGACACAGAGACTAAGATTCCTTCAGATCTTCTGTGAGAATTAGCCTTTATCTTTTTTTTTTTTTGCGGTACTGGGGATTGAATCCAGGGGCATTCTACCTCTGAGCTACACCTCCAGCCCTATTTTTTATTCTTTATTTTGAAACAAGGTCTCACTAAGTTGTGGAGGGCCTCATTAAGTAGCTGAAGCTGATCTTGAACCTGCAATCCTCCTGTCTCAGCCTCCCAAGTACTTGGATTACAAGTGTGCACCACCACGCCCAGCTCTTTATTTTTTTTCTAAAGGTTTTTTTTTTCTCTTAATTTTTAGAAAATTACATGCTATTAAAGATAAATACATAAAATGTTAAAATGGATACAAGAAGCTGGGTGTGGTGGTGCATACCTGTAATCCCAGTACTTTGGAGGCTGAGACAGGAGGATTGCAAGTTCAAGACCAGCCTCAGCAATTTAGGGAGACTCTGTTTCAAAACAAAAATAAAATAGGGCTGGGGTGCAGCTCGGAGGTAGACTGTTCGAGTGTTCAATCCTCAGTACAAAAAAAAAGAAAGAAAGAAAACAGAAACAAAATCATGGATACAAGAGAAGTCGATATGTGACTATATTTTCTTCTAATCTTTTCTCTATTTATTTATTTATTTATTTATTTATTTATTTATTTATTTATTTTTGCAGTACCGGGGATTGAACCTGGGGGTGTTCTACCTCTGAGCTACACCCCCGGCCCTATTTTTTATACTTTATTTTGAAACAGGGTCTCACGAAGTTGCGGAGGGCCTCACTAAGTAGCTGAGGCTGGCCGCGAACCCAGATCCTCCGGTCTCAGCCTCCCAAGTACTGGGATTACAAGCGTGTGCCACCACGCCCGGCTTCTCTATTTGTTTTTTAAGGTAGTTAAAATCACTCTCTGCTATACAATTTTATATTTTGCTCCTTTTCAGTGAAAACATTTTCCTATGCGACAATAAACTCTTTAGTCATCATGGTTTAAAATTTTTTTTTGGCACTGGGGATTGAACCCAGGGGCATTCTACCTCCAAGTTATACCCCAGCCCTAATTTTTGTTCTTTATTTTGAAACAGGCCTCACTAAGTAGCTGAGGTTAGCCACGAACCTGTGACCCTCCTGTCTCAGCCTCCCAAGTACTAGGATTACAAGCGTGCACCACCACACCTGGAAAAACTTTTCTTTTTTGAGACAGAGTCTTGCTATGTTGCCAGGTGGTCTTTAACTCATGGGCTCAAGTGGTCTTCCTGCCTGAGCCTCAGAGGTACTGGATACTGCCCTGGCTTCATACTTATGGAGACATAATTTCTGACTTAAAGGATAATGGCAAGAACAGTACAAAAAAAGCCTCTGATACCCTTCAGCCAGATTCGGATCCCTCCAATGTCAACATTTTACCACTTTTACTTTAATACCCACCTACCTGCGTGTGTGTGTGTGTGTGGGGGGGCAACATGAAGTTAATTTACCTCAATACTTTAGCATGTATTTCTTACAAATAAGGAGTTCTTTTACGTAACCATGCTATAATTAGCCAAATCAGGAAATTAACACTGATGTGCCGTTATCTAATCTACAACCTTATTCATATTATCAGGTAGTTGTCCTGATAATGTCCTTTATAGCAAAAGAAAATCTGAAGTTATGTATGCTCAACTGTCATGTCTTCAGAGTCTTCTTTAACCTGGAACACTTTCTAAGTCTTTTGTTGTATTTCACGATACTGATATTTCTTAAGAGTAAGGGCTAGTGATTTGGGAGAATGCCCTTCAATTTGAGTTTGCCCGTTGTTTCTTCTTGATGAGACGCAAGGTATGCACTTTTGGCAGGAACACCACAGACATGAATATGCTTCACTTCTAATCACTGTAGTGAAATTCCATTTAACACATGCATTTCCTTATTGTAGGATCTTGGGTTGTTTTTGTAATTTTGCTATAATTCTAAAATGAATCCTGCTATCAGCTACTTATCTCCTATTAACTTTTCTCTAATAATTTCTATATTAGTAATTTCTTTGCTTAAAAGAATTAAGGCTGTTGACATTTTATTAACAACTTTCTTTAAAAAATGCTATCAATTTTCAGTCTAACAAGGGATGAGGGTCTATGCTGCCTCAGAGTAGTACCTGGCCTTGCACACTAACATGGTAGAAAATGCATTTTAATTTGGAAAGACAAAAATAGTACTGCATTGCTGTTTTAATGGCTTTTATCTTAAAGTATGGTTACAAAAGGTGCTATTCCTCTCGTGACCCTGAACACATTCATTTGTTATGTTGTTTGTTCATTCAGTAAATATCCACTGTCTATGCTGGGCCAATATTCTAGGTATGAGATAAGGAGCTCCAGTTAAGACACAGACAAGATAATGCAGAGTGTGGTAAGGGATGCGAAACACACAGGTTGGTGTAATCAAGAGTAACAGGAGGGATTGCTCCAGGTAGACAGAGAAGAGCCTGTTTCTTTGAGAAGGGCCAATGAGCCGGTGTGGCTGCAGCTGGGGACCACAAGAGGATGAGGGCAGGGCCTCGGCTGCCTCTCCAAGTTCATCGCACAGTACTGTGGGCCACTGGTATCCAGGGATTCTATTTCTTTTTTTTTTTTTTTTTTTTGGCGGTACCGGGGATTGAACCCAGGGGCGTTTTACCTCCGTGCTACACCCCCGGCCCTATTTTTTATACTTTATTTTGAAACCGGGTCTCACGAAGTTGCGGAGGGCCTCACTAAATAGCTGAGGCTGGCAGCGAACCCGGATCCTCCGGTCTCCGCCTCTCAAGTACTGGGATTACAAGCGTGCGCCACCATGCCCGGCTCAGGGATTCTATTTCTACAGATTCAACTCACTGTAGATCGAAAATATTTAGGGAAATAAAATTCCCTAAATTTGTACTGAACATGGGGGACATTATTCCCTAAACAATAAAACATAGCAACTGTTTGCACAGATTTTACATTGTATTAGATATTAAAAGTAATTTAGAGATGACTTAAAGTATACAGGAAGATTGTGGAAGCTATATGTAAATACTATGCCATTTTATATAGAGAACTTGAACTTTGTGGATTTTGCTATCTGTGGGGGATGAGGGGGTCCTGGAGTCATCTCCCACATATATCAAGGAACAACTGTGCTTAGGATGAAATTCCATCAAAATATCTGCAAAACATTACTCTTCCTAAAAATACTAACCCCTATCCTGACCTGTCCCAGGTACCCATTTCCAAAGCCTGCTCTTCCTCTCCTCTCTGCCTGTCCTAGTTAGCAGAGTCAAAACTCTGGCATGGTGCAATTTGTGAATAATAATGAAACCTGAAAATGTTCTGAAATTAGAGGGAATTTACATACCATTCCGAGGTTGCTCCGCTCAGCCTTGCAATTACCTGACATGAAGGGACCATTAGTGAATCAGGCTGTCTCGACATTACATTAATGGCCACTTTCAAGAGTGGAAAAGGGACAGATGCCCAAGAAGAGAGAAAGGTAATAAGTGTGTGTGTGTGTGCACCCATATGCATGTGTATTATGTGTGTGTGCACGTGTGCACCCATATGCATGTGTATTTTCCTCTAAATGACAGGAGTGGTAGCTGTGGCCACAGGCACACACACACACACACACACACACACACACACACACACATACACACACACCAGCCTGTGCTTCAGACTCATCTGGTCCAGCAGGAATTGCAGCTCTCCAGGGCCCACTTTCATCTCTGGACTCTGTCAGAGTGAGTCAAGAGGCAAAAAATCAGAGGAGTTCCCAGGAGCTCGTCCTGGGAGCAATACATCCCTTCAGCCCCAAATAAAGCCTGTTTGAAGCTTATAGCAATTGGTTTCCAAACACTTGGGGCAAATAACAAACACATGATACTGTGTGTGTGTGTGGGGGGGGGACACCTTTTTTCTTTGCATGAGATGAAAAATTTTAATTTTGCATAAGAGGCAAACTTTTGATTTTGCAGAAGATGCAAAGTTAAGGTAGACAAGATACATAAGGTTATCTATAATTAGAAGCTTCTGTCAAATACTGAAGAAATAATTCATAGTAACCTACAAGATATGTGCATACTCTTCTCTTTCATAAGGAAAGCCAGTCCCAAATAAGCAATTAACCTGATTTCTGAGTAAGAAACACCCTCATAACAATGCTGTGCCCTCATCTACTGAAGTGTACCTCGGTGCTCAGAGAGCACAAAGAAAACAAACCACTAAAATCATCACTAATATAAACACTGTGATTGTATCCTCCACTTGTGGGATAAAGATCCTGAACAATGAGGATGATAAACACATGCATCCAGCAATGGGAACTACTGCTTGGTGAACAAAAGACAGTAAATGAGAATTTTATTATGAAGGCTCTATTTACAGGGGACACAATGGACACTACATAATTCAGTCACATCTGATAAATAAAAGCAACCGAGTAATTAACAACAGTTTAATAATGGTGTCAGGATAACATCCTACATCCTCCTAACACTTGAGGTTTAACAGAAGATGAAGTTATGAGAAGGTTGTTATATTTCAACAAGTATCCCTTCTGAGCTGCTTTGCATTTTTATTTAAAAAATACACAAAAAGTGTAGCTTGGCACAGTGGTGCATGCCTGTGATCCCAGTACTTGGGAGGCTGAGACAAGAGGATGGCAAGTTGAAGGCCAGCTTCAGCAATTTAGCAAGACCTTCAGCAACTTAGCAAGGTCCCATTTTAAAAATTAAAAAGAAAAAAAAGTGCTGGGGGTGTAGCCTAGAGGTAGAATGCCCCTGGGTTCAATCCCCAGTACAAAAAACAAAACAAAAAACCCAAAACCAAAAATAACAACAAACAACAAAACCCCAAACCTACAAAAGGTATAGGAAGTAACAGTGAATAACCATTAACTAGTTAACCTGTGACCAAAGCAGTTGTTAGCAGCAAGTGTAAATAATCTGATGCAAACAATTTAAACTAACAGGACTAAATAAAAGGATTTCAACATGGGCAACTGGTTGTAAATTAGGATTTCTAATAGACATCCAGTGTGTGGCCACTCAGGTCGGTTTTATATCTTAGCTACAGCCTCAAGGAGAGAAAAAAAAGTAAAAGTTAAAGACTAGTGATGCTGTGTTATAACTAGCATCTGCAGCAGAGGCTTTGCAAAACTGCCACTACAGATTTAATAGTTATGAGTCTTGAATCTGGGGGCATTTTAACCATTTTATTCTTTATGGGCATAAAAGAGTATTCAACCCTTAATTTATAATAATTATCTCCAGGTCCTCCAAAAAAGGAAATAAAGGGGAAGAGAAAAAGAAAAAGAAAAAGAAAAGAAAAACCTCACAGACCAAGCCCCTGTCATGGTCCTGGCTCACTGGGAGCTAACAATCTTTCCAGAAGAAACCATGAGGAGCCTGGACGGCTCATTTTAAACGATTCTCTAGTTCTCCTCCAGGGGGCGAAGTTGGCCAGCATTTCACTGAAAGCTTCATTTTCACACTTTGAATTTCACATAGTGCCACAAAGATATTCCTGTACAAAGGGGCCTCTCCCTCCTCCCATTTCTTCTTAATACATTTCTCTCTGACTGATTAGCCAAGTGCGACAGCTCTGTTGTGCAGGAGGAGGCAAGGGACACGATTCACGGCTGAGAGTGAGCAGGGGCATTATAAACACACTTCAGCAGGTTGGCCGGCCCTTGCTCCCAACACTTGAGGTCAGAGCTACGGTTTTGCCAAAGCTGATACAATTTCAAAGATATTCTTTTCTTTTTTTTTTTTAAGAGAATTTTCCACTGGGCTTGTTTCAGCCGCTGATGCCTTGCAGGGCTCCTCCTCCTCCCTCCTCTGATGGGCCTCTCTCCCAGCAACCACAAAGCCACTGGAGGTCTGAGCTCTCCACCCTCCCTTCCTGTAGGAATGGCAGGACATTTCTACCCTGCCGAGGGTGCCTGGTGGCCAGGAAGGAGCCCAGACAGCAGTTTCTTGCTGGGTCTCCCTTCCCCCTACTTAAAGGGTTGGGAGTCCCGAGCACGGGCTGTCTAGCCACAGAAGGCAGACACATGAGGCCAAAGTCCGTTCCTAAGGGAGAAATGAATCTGACTTTCCACGCTTGGTGACTACACAATAGGGCAGAGGAAAGGCCTGGAAGGTGTGCAGTCAATCCTCCCTCGCCCGGGCCCAATCCAGTGTGTGTGGGCTCTTAGCTGTATAAATTTTGAGAGTCCTCTTTATATTATTATTATTATTATTATTATTTTGGCACTTGTGATTGAACCTGGGGGCATTCTACCTCTGCTCTATAACCCCAGCCCTTTTTATTTTGAAACAGGTCTCGCTACATTGCTGAGGGTGTCCTCACTAATTTGCTGAGGCTGTCCCTGAACCTGCAATCTTCCTGTCTCAGTCTGTCAAGTACTGGGATTATAGATGTGTGCCACCATGCCTGGCTGAGAGTCCTCTTTAAAGAAAAAAAAAACCAAAAAAATGAAATTAGGACTACCACATTAGCTACAGGGAATGGGAAGGGGTTGTTGCCACTGAAAGGCCCTAAAATTTCAGCTTTGTAATGGCCACTAGCTCCTGGTCGGCCTGCTGGTTGAGGGGTGCGTTAGCAAGGGGCTCCCACAAGCCTTGTCCACAAAATGGCAACACTGGCAGCTCTAAGGCCACCTGGCTCAGCTTCTGCCTCAGGGAGTGGACTGGGAGTTTGGGAAGAAAGCCTGCAAGATGGCCAGTGGTCAATGGCTCCCTCCTCCAGCCCTGAGTGCATGGCAGATGCTCATGAAACACTCACTGACTGACTACCTGAAGTGGCCTGCCGACTGCCAGGGACGTGTCCTGCCCTCAAGCCTGCACCGCTTCCCTCTTCCTGGCTGACTAGCCACATCTCATGTTCCACATAAAGAAAGATCACTGGGAAGGGGTGTAAGTCAGGCCCAACACAAGAGTAGGTTTCTTGCTCATCTGGATAATTCACCAAAGTCACGGGTTACACAATGACAAAACGCAGCTCCATCACTAATGATGTAGTCCTCACTCTACACACAGCCAGTACCTGGCATGGCATGGGGGCACGGTCAGGAAGACGCAGGGTGGCTGCAGCTCCGCTCCTCGGGACTGCTCACTGCCTAGAGTCAGGTCCTAGACAGTTACTGCTGAAGGGAATGTTTGCATCGCATGTGAAAGGACAGCTCAGCATCCCAGCTCTGCTGAGGTCCAGCTCCACACCTGCTAGACCAAGCCTCACTCCCCAGGTTGGGTCATCCTGTCCACCCATGGGAGGTCACATCCCCTTCTCAGACCTCCTGGGGCTTCACAGACACCACTTATGTAGGTCTTTATCAAAAGAAAGCAACCCCCCTCCACACAAACAAACAAACAAGCTGAATTTAGAACATCTAGTTAAATATAGCTAGGATTGCATATTTTCATGACCCTTATAAAAATAATATAAGTTTCTCCTAATCTGGTGGCAAAATAAGTTATCCAAATCTTAATGGTGAAATGTGATGAGGCCTAAAAAATGTAAAGTTGTTTAATTTAATTAATGTAGCTTGTTTTCCTAGGTACTATAGTTTGGTATTTATAAGCAAATCAGCTATTAAATATTCTTTAAACAAAACTGAGAACAACTTCTTTTTTTATGTTCATTTATTGGTGCATTGTAATTATACATTTTGATATATGTCAGGGTATGAACATCATACATGCACACATTGCACATGTGTAAAAGTGGCTTCTTGAAGCCATTTATCACAAAGAAAAATGGTTCTGCAAATTCTTATCTGTAAGGCGGGGTTACTAACCACCATCTGAAGGTAAGGGCCACCATTATGTGAGGGCTTCCTGTGTGTCACACCTGCGCTAAGCAGTTCATAAAGATGAGTTCACTTACCCTGTCAATAGCACTGTGCAGTATTATCTCTACTTAATTGACACAGAAGTTGAGGCTTTAAGAGGCAAGTGACCTGCCCAAGGCCACCTGGGTATTTAGCAATGGATTTGAGGGTGGGCAGCTTGAGTCTGATCTCAGCCCCTGTGTCATGCAGCCTCTGCAATCAAAACCAAAACTTCTACTATAAAGAGTGAACAGCTGGGCATGGTGGTGCATGCCTGTAGTCTCAGTACTTGGGAGGCTGAGACAGGTTCAAGGCCAGCCTCAGCAACTTAGCAAGGCCTTCCGCAACTTGGTGAGACCCTGTTTCAAAATAAAAAAAATAGGTCTGGGGGTGTAGCTCAGAGGTAAAATGCCCCTGAGTTCAACCCCCAGTACCATAAACAAACAAACAAACAAAAAAACAACTTGTGAGTTTTGTAAGGCAGTTATTTATTTTTTTCTTTTTTTGTGGTACTGGGGATTGAACCCAGGGGCATTTTATTTTTGAAACAGGGTCTCACTAAGTTGTGGAGGGCCTCACTACATTGCTGAGGCTAGCTGCGAACCTGTACTCCTCTTGTGTCAGCCTCCCAAGTACTGGGATTACAAGAGTGTGCCACCACGCCTGGCTAAGGTAGCTGCCATATTTTGATTTTCTCTCAAATTCCGAATTGACTTAAATAAGAAACTGTTGCTGGAGAATTGGGCTACTTTTTAAAAAGGCTTTAAAAGTTTTTAGAAGTGGTCACAAAATGCAACTAATAATAACTATGATTTAGTGAACGCAAACTGCACGGCAGGCCACTGTGCTGAGCTCGTGACATACGCTGTTTCCTCTAATACAGGTATCTTGTGAGACAAACGGTATTTCTTCCATTTAAGAGATGAGGAATCCAAGGCTCAGAGAGGTGCAGCCAATCTGTTTAAAGTGTCTCTGTAGCTGAGGCAAGGTCTGAACTGTAGTCTGTCTGCTTACACTACTGCCTCCTTGCTGTAAAATGTCCCTAAGTAGAAAGCATGTTTTAGTTCATGGCCTGCTAGTTATTTCATGTATGCATCCTGACCTTTGAGTGGCCAAATGGATGCTGCTCGGTACTTTCAGGCCAAGTGAAGACAGGTCAGCAGTCCAAGGGGAGTTCAGTTCTGTGTTCTGAGCCTCTGACTCCAACACCATCTGTGCACGAGGCCCACTTGGTGGGTCTGCAGGAGGGGGGAGGAGGGAGGGAGCTATCTCCTGCCATCTTTGTCAGCACCCAGTACAAAACCATGGTCACATCCCTGTACAGAACGTTTAGTCTTGCCAAGGGAACCAGTCCACGATGGAATGGATTTAATTCATCCTTAGGCCATTGTCCCCAAAGTGACGCTGACTTAGCTGACCCAAGCACAGTATGTGTCCTTTGTCCATCTGAGTGTCTGCCTTCATTATGGGTGGGGGCCTGAACAGAGAGTGATCTAATTATTCAGAGACCCAACTTGAAATGACAAAGGAGGTCACGTTGGCAGAGAGGCCTGGCTTGAGGTGCTGGGGCCAGAGAAGGCAGAAATGTCTGCTGCTTCAAAGGATGCTTGAGCCTTGAAGGAAAGCTGCAAATGCAGTGGAGGGCCAGGGGTCCTGGGATCAAGGTGGGGAACATTCTGCCTGGCTTGATTTTGCAGAGTTAGCAAGCTCTGCAGGGAGCCCTGATCCAAATGCCCCTATGAAGCACAACAAATCAGCTCTCAGATCAAGAGGAACTACGTCAGGGTCCGAGCATGAGAAAAGGTCATTGAGCACAGCTTCCAAATATGCGTTGGCTTTCTGTGGAGGTCATATCAAGTGCACTTTGGTATGCAGGTAGAGAAAATCGACCCAGACACAGGTCAGAGGCTTCCGTGCGGTCTTAGAGAACAGGATATCTGAGCCTCACTTTGGGAACTTCCCACGCAGGACTATTTTCTCAAATAAGGTGCAATGATGTACGCACGCGCATACACACACACAAACACACTTCTGATCCCCCCAAAGAAAATTTTATTGGAAGCTAGCAGTAAAATTTTACTGGATAGCTAGAATTTTACTTGGCTTGCTAGCAGCAGCACCTTCCCTAAAACTTCAAGTTATCTGAAAATCCATGGGATGATTGGGGAGGGAGGGGAGGAGGGGAGCAGTGAGAGGAGAGGGAGGGAAGGAGGGAGCACACTCCCCATCCCTGGATGGGTCTCAAGCACAGGGTGAAGAACCACTTCTAGGGTGTTGAAGAGGAGTTTCTTGTGCTGGGTCAGGGGTTAAGAGCGAATCTAACAAGATGCTAAAGTGGAAGTTTCCACTGCGGCATCAAGATGTGACCAATGGGAAATTCCAGAGCCAGGGCCCATGGAAATTTCTAAGAAGCTGACCTGGCTGGCTCCAGGGCGCGCAGGAGGCTACCAACAGGTCAGGAGAGTGGGAGGAAGGAGCATCTTGTGAGGAAGATTCCCTGGAAATGCTCTGAGCCCTGCAGCCCTGAGGTGGGTGGGTGCAGAGTGGCCTTGCGTCTCAAGCCCGGAGGAAAGGGGGCTTATTGTGTGTGTCCTGGGTTCCAGGACAGGGGGACTGGTATGGGACATCTGCCCAAGGAACCAAAATGTGAGAGGGGGCTAAGGCTGCCTAAGACAGCAGGGCAGGTGGCTGTGCCCCTCCTCCGCTGGGGGCTGAAGGCACGCAAACACCCTGGGCGCCTGGGTGCCAGCTGTGTCTCCTCAGAACGGGTGCTACCTACAAGCCTGAGCTCGAGTGACAGGACCCCCAGAGGGGCGTGAATGGAGACCCAGGGAGAAAGGTCCAGAAGGGGGTTGTGAAGAAAGCCATGGAAGGAGCCAGGAAAGAGAGCAGGAGGTCCCCTCTCCCACCAGCCAGGCTCGGAGGGCTCAGTGCCAGGTGTGAGTCACAGTTGCTGAGTAGCTGGAAGAGGAGGTGCCCCTCCCGGAGGCCGGGGCTGGGGAGAAGGCTTCCCCAGCATGAAGAGTCACTGCTTATAGACTAGAGGGCACAGGGCGTTGTAGATTTCCAAACAAATGTGTGTGCGCACAAGCTCGTGGTGGGGGTTGGCTTTAAGTGGGCTCAGGACTTTTCATTACCTAAGAGTTGCCAGGAAACTAGGAGAAACACACTTGACTGAATAAACGTGAACAGAAGTGAGGGAGACAAGCATCCAGCTGTGGCTTAATTATGGCTCACAAGCGTGTTGCAGAGTGGACTAGTTACAGCTAACCTTTGCTAAGCATTGACTGTGTGCCAGGCACCAGGCCAAGCACTCCACAGACATTACCTCATTCAGCACCCCTGACAACTCCACGAGGCAGGTATTATTACCCCTTTGACAGATAAGGAAAACTGTGGCCCAGAGAGGTTAGGCAACTTTCCCAGGGTCACACAGGCAGGTAAGTAGTGTGGTCAGTACCTGTACATGACCTCACCTGACATCTGACCCTGAACTCTTGTGTTTTCCCAGACGAGTGGGTTTCTGCAGAACCTTTGTGACTGAAGTGGGCTAGGGACTTGGGTCCTGCTTATTCTTCTCCTTGGGAGTCCCTGAGCTAAAAGAAAGCCAACCCCCCCCCCAAAAAAAAACAAAGCAGAGTTTGAAACCCACTGAACTGCATGTATAATCCTAGTGGTCTCTTCCAACCTGGGGATGCTAGGAGTCTATCATCCATCGGTGGGAAGGTAGAGAGGAGGACCCATCACAGCAGACAGGGGAGAAGAGAAAGAGCAGAGGCAGCTGGAAGGAGCTGGCCCTAGCAGGTGGGAATGTAACTGATCAGAGCTTCTGAGAATTAAGAGTCCCGTGTTTGAATACACCCTGCAGATAAAGCACACAAGGTGCTTAGCACAGAGCCTGACATCAGGTAAATGGCAACTATGATCATGAAACGTTTACACATCAGTGTGAAAACCTCAACATATAATTTAATGCAACATGCTCAGCCATTGACATCACCGCTCTGTTCTGTCAAGAGCTATGTTTACCATGGACGCTAAACTTCACCAGGTGAGCCAGGACCAGAGACAGACAAGGCCAAGCCAGCCAAGTCTAAAACAACCAGAGCAAGTAGAGCCAGGGTTCCTCAGGGGTGGGAGGCTGCCGAGTCTAAGGAGGAAAGGATGGGAAGTGGGGTGTCTTTCTCCCGTCAAAAAGTGCAGGTGCACAGTTTTGTAAATAATGATAGAAGGTTCATGATCCACCGAAGCCCAGTCATTGCCTCTGGATTAAGAAGGATCCTGTAGATCTTTTGGTTGCAACATGAGGTCCCCAGGCTGAGAACCACCAGCCAGACCCCACAGTGGGCCACTGCTCCTGTCCCTGCCCCCTGCTCGCTCTTGGTGGTCTGGGTCATGACACCAAACTTGAGGAAGGTAGTCAGTGTCACTGAGGCTCAATCCATTTTCTAGCCTCTCAAGCTTAATGGGTTCCAAGTTAAGCATTTCTAAACCAGTACCTGGAAATTTTCTCTGTTTGGCATCCTCTTTCCTTGCTTCCTTCTTTTGGTAACAAAACCCCTCCTTGTTTGTAGGGAACGCATCCTATGTGATGCTGGTGGGAACTGCCACCTCTCATGGGACACAGGAACAAGCCCTGGCCACCGAGACGCTGCTCACTGTCCACTGCCCACCTCTGGCCATGTTAATTCAGGCAGGTGACCCAGACTGGGCCAGTCATGGTGCCTCCTTGGTGCTAGTTTTACGACCATGGCACAAGAGCCACTCTCCTCCTCAAGACCCACAGCTGTGAGGACGGTGGCGAGTGCTGACGGCACAAGCCAGGTCTTGTATAAACTTCTTGTTCTTCCCATAACAAGTGGCTTCCAAATCCATAGCTTTGTATCAGAATCATGTGACAGTTTTAAGACCCCGGGATCCACCACAGACCTAATGAATGTGCATGGTCCAGTGGAAGGGACCCCATGAGTGTACATTTTAGCAGGTGCCTCGCGTGGCTCTGCAGAGCTGCTGGTGGGAGAGCGAGTGCAGAGTCCATGCTGCCTCCTGGATGACCAAGTACCTGCTGTGCTCCCAGTGCTTGCTGGGTACCACAAGGTACTTCTGCTCTCACAGAGCTAACGAAGCAGCCGAGGAAGTACGACGAGACAAGGAAAAAGAAGAGTGAACTGCAGAGGACACTGGCTCTGAAAGTGGTAGGAGTGAATGAGCTCACAGATGGCAGGAGTAAGACCATGTTACAGAGAAGAGAAGATTCTAGTGGATCTTGCAAAATGGGAAGATTTCCAGGTAGACGGGGTGAGCAGAATGAGATGGGAGATGCTGAGCAGGGTAGTCTGGCAAAAATAAAGGGAATAGCAGCAGGTGGGCATGAGAGAATGGGTTGATAGTGAGGGTGGAGGAGCCAGGAGAGCCCAGACTGGGTGTGATGAGCACAATGGAGGGAGGCAGGGATGGATTCTGAGCAGAGGAGGAGCATCCTGCAAGATGGACTGGAGGGTGACTAGTGTGGCAGTGCTGTGCAGAGTGAAGGGAGGTCTGGAGGGCGGAAGCCTGGCCCTGGAGAGGCCACCTGGGAACCTGCTGAACTGCCTGCGGTGCTGGACGGCAAAGTGAGATGGATTCTAGGGTGCTGGCCATCAGAACGGGGTGGAAGGACAGGCTACAGGATGGAGTCTGACCTGAGACTTCCCACGGTCCTGCCTTGTTTCCTTCTACACAGTCGTTTTCCTGTGACTGATTAACACTATGGTAGATGGAAAAAATAACCACAATTCTTCTCCTCTCTGCATCTATACTCTTTACAATATGATTCTGCAGCAACCCTCACCAAGAGGAGCATCTCTATCCATACCTCTTGAATTCAGGCTAGCCATTCAGCTTGCTTTAGCCAACAGCATGAAGTAGAAGATCAGCAGTGCCAGTTCTGAGCCTTGACCTCGGGACACTGCTTTCTCCCTCAATGCCCTGCTCAATCACCATGTGAACAAACTAAGAGTAACCTAAAGGGCAGTGAGGCACATGTATTAACTATTGTTATCATTTCAACTGACAGCCAAGAGAAAGCCTGGCTAACCTAGACCTGACACATGAATAGTCCCAGCTGACAGCAGATGAATCAGAACTGAGTCCAGCCCAAATCACTAACCCAGAGAACCGGGAGATAATAAATGATTGTTATTTTGAATAATTAAGTTTTGGGGTGGTTTGTTATGCAGCAAAAGCTAACTGATACACATCACAATTAACAGTACAGCTGCAATATCAGGGAGTGGTGCCACATGAAACCCAAGAAACTTTCCTGCTTAAAAAGCATATTACTTTCCTAGCTCTAAAGGATGTTTTCTACCATTGCAGAACCATTAACTCACAACAATCACGTTTACGTGAGATGAAAGGAAAAAGAGAGCAATAAGAAAGAGTACAGCTCTAATATGTTGGAGGTTTGAGCCAATTTTCATTACAACACACTGCAAGGGACTGTCTGAATTCCTTGGCTTGAAGAAACTCTGTTGTTTTGGATACTGCTTGAAGCAAGCAGACCATCATCAGGGGCCTGGAAACAGTTTCATTACCAAAAGAAAAAAAAGTTTTTATTTTAATAGTATTTGGCATATAATCACGGATCTCTTTCCTGCCCATGTTCTTTTACTGCTCTGTTTCTTTAAGGCATGGAAACATTGTAAATCATTTTTGGAGAGGAAAAAAAAGTGCAAATAAATAGACATCTAGTCATAGTACCAGTAAGGATGCAACTAACTTAGAAGCATGAATATCATTTCAAAAATAATGTCACACCATCACTTAGTTTTAATCATGAAAGAGAACTTACCAAAAAGACCTTGTGTAGTCCAACGTTTTCAGGTTGTAAGTGGTAGGATGAATCTGAAATAGAATTAAGAAAACATTCCATAAGTAAATCACAGTTGGAAAGGGTGTGCTTTGATCCCAAGTGACTATAGCAATGTTGACTATTTATTCTTTTAGTTAAAGATTAACGAAGCTTTTCTCTGGCTCCTAATGGAATAGGGAATTTTTTTTTTTGACTACATATTTTGACTTCCCAAACAGAGAGCATTCTGTCATCTACTTTGGGGAGTGCTGAAAGTCTGAGCCAGTGTAACTATAAATGGTAGTGTTTTCATCCAAACCCCTCCAAGTCAGAGGAAGCCTCCTTAGTTGTTGCTCTTGCCTGGGTCTCGCACCCTCCTTCTGCTATGGGGTCAAGCTATGGCTCCCCCTGTGGGGCCAGTTAAAAACTACTGGTCCTGCTTAACTTCAAGGACCAGAGGCAGGCCACAGACTTTCTAACGGGGTCATCTGATCATGTAAATAACCACAAAGTTGTATCTTCCTGATAATGGTGAGCTGCAGGTAGTGCTGTCTGACATATACAGTGTTAAATGTTCTAGTGGCCACATTAAAAAAGTGAAAAGAAACAGATAAAATTAACTTTAATAACATATTTAACATAACAGAATTTATCCAGAATATTATCATTTCAACATATAATCAATGTAAAAAGTATTGGGATATTTTACATCCTTTTTAAAAATAAGTTTTAATATGTCCATTTGAGGTTTCCAACATGATATTATGATTGATATGTATATATGTTACAGTGAAAGGGATTACCATAGCTAACATCCCACATAATTACCTTTTTTTGGTGACAAGAACAGCTAAAATCTACTTAAGTAGCAAAAGTCCCTAATACAATGCAATTTTGTTAACTTTAGTCCTCACTTGTACAGTGTATCTCTAGACTGATTTTCTTACACATTTGCTACTTTGTATCCTTCGACCTCCATCTCCTCATTTCCTCCCCTGCCTCTGTTTTTCACACTGAGTCTTGAAGATCCAGTTCATCTGAACCCCAGCCAGCCACCCCACCAGCAGTGAACGGCCACGCGCGGCTGGCTACACCCTGGACGGCACAGCTCTAGGGAGCATGCTCTTGGCCTTCGGGCACTGGCAAGGCTCCAAAGCAAGTCGAGTGTATGTGGAGATTTTACTTATTTTCCTTCTCCCAGTAATCCACTTCATGATGTCATTTTAACAGAAATCATAAAGTAGCGACAGCAAATACACAGCACTTCCTACGTGCGAGGACCTGTTCTTCTCCCTGTTATTTCATTGCATCCTCACAAGGACCTTATGTGGTAAGTAGATCAGCAGTCGTGTGTGTGTGTGTGTGTGTGTGTGTGTGTGTGTGTGTGTGTTACTGGGAAGTGAACCCAGGGGCATTCTTCCTTTGAGCTACACCCCCAGCCCTTTTGTTCATTTATTATTTATTTCGAAACAGGGTCTTGTTAGGTTTGAACCGCCCAAGTACTGGGATTACAGGCTTGTGCCACTGTGCCCAGCAGCATTTCTACTTTGTAATGAGGAAACTGAGGCACGGAGAGGCTAAGGCCCTGAGGGCATGAGATTGTGACAGAGTCTACCTCTAGAGCCCATGCTCTTAACCACTATACTCTCAATTAAATTTGAACAGCTCAAAATAAGATCATTACTTTCAGTTTTAATTATAACCAAGAAATGATCCAACTCTGCTCTCATGATAACACGGTTAGATAATAGCAGTGATGATGGCAGATGGCAGAGTTGCTGGCTGTGCTGGCAAATTAAATTAAAAACAATCTGGGGTGGGAGCATGAAAACCACAGCAGGCCCGGGGTCAGAGACTGCAGTGGGCCTGGGGCCCGTTTGGAGGGAGCTTACGGTGTGCCCTCTGGGAAAGCTCTTCTCTGTGACTTATCTGAGGCCCTTTCCTGTGGCTTCCATCAGACTCTCCAAGGGGTCTGTAAGAGAGCAAGCCCTGCATCTGTCTCAGTGGGGCTGGGTAGTTAAGACAGGAAGAGGCAAGTAGACGGAGGCAGCAGCCTATGATCCCAGTACCTGGGAACCTGGATCCCAGGTTCAAGGCCAGACTCAGCAACTTAGCAAGACCCTGTTTCCAAATAAAACAAACAAACAAACAAGGGCTGTGGTGTAGCTGGGAGGTAGAATGCCCCAGGATTTGATCACTAGTAAGAGGGGGGAAAAAGTCAAGTAGACAGGAATTAAGCAAATACATCCTTTTCACCAGGTGTGGTGCAGCACACCTGTAATCCTAACTACTTGGGAGGCTGAGGCAGGAGAATTGCAAGTATGAGGCCAGTCTGGGTAACTTAGTGAGACCCTGTCTCAATAAAAACTAAAAAGGGGCTGAAAATGTAGCTCAGTGGTAGTGTACTCCTGCGTTCAATCCCCCCGTTGGGGAAAAACAAAAACAAACAAAAAATTAAAAAAAAAAAGAGAAAAAGAAAACACATCCTTTGACTTTATTAACCCACTGGACCCCTCAAAAAAAAATCACACTAAGTGAGCAAAATCAGATCCACACATGAGCTGCCTGCCCAGCTCACACAGGAAGGAGGCTGGTCAGCTCGTCAGCGACATTGGGCAGAATCACAGGCCGCAGCTGAGGCCACTGCAGGGCGCTGCCACCCAGTCTCACACAGCAAGGTCGGAACCTCTGGAAACCCTTCCGTGTCTTCCTCTAGTTCTTATGATCCAGTCCAAGCTTCTCAGCCTAGCCTAAAAAAGTCTCCCTGACCTCCCGCCTGCCTCTCCCTCACCCTATCACTTCCTGTGGGCATCTTGTCCTTCAGCCATATAGAGCTGTTCACAGGACTCTAAATGTCCCCCCACTCTCCATCCTCTGTGCCTTTGCACATTCTGTTCTCTCTGCCAAAAGTCCTTTCCCTACAGTATCAGCTGGTCTTCATGCCTCAGTTCAAAAGTCACGGGGAGGTCTGATGAACTCCCTCAACTGGGAACCCTAGGAACGACCTTGACCCTGTGATCCTGTGACCCTGTGGTGGTAGTATTCATTCTAATTCAGTTGACAATTATGTGGTGTGGCTGCTGATAATAATAAAAGCTAGTCTTTATGGAGCCATGGCCAAGCACTTCACAAGTTCCTTTAATCCTTTTAGTAATCCTAGGAGGTAGATTTTATTGCCCTGTTTAGCAGGTAAGCAAACTGAGGGACAGAAGTCATTAGCCTAAGGTCACAAGGCTGGTAAGTGGCAGAGCCAGACTGTGAATCCAGACAATATGGCCCAGAGCCTGCAGTCTCAACAGCTACACCCCACCTGCCTCCAACCAGGTTCCATTCATTGCCTTCTATTCTAATTACCCTTGTGTTTCCTGTTACTTCAAGTAGCACCTATGTTTCAGTTTTTCATGTACTAATCCTTCTGCTCACCTGTTTGCAGAATCCCTGATGGCTGAGAATCATCCAACTCATCTGTGTGTCTCTAAGACCTAGCAAGGTATTCAGTACACAGTAGATGCTCAGTAAAGGCACGCACAGGAAAACACTGGCAGGATGGGTGATAGGGCTATAAACTGGGTCCTGATAAAACACATCAGGGTAAAGAGTTTTCGAATATGCACTTCAGCAAACAAACTTTAACCTCGTCTTCTAAATCCAGCCGGGACCAAGGCGACAATGACTTTCTAGTCCTGTTCAGTAATGGCAGGGACAGAAGCAACTCAGAGGTTGGCAGACTTGATCACAATTCCAACAAGTTCATCGGCTTCGCTCTACTTTGCATAACACACCTAAGTAACAGCACACCAATGGTTCTGACTGGTGAGTATAAAAGAATGCCAGAAAAGACACGTGTTGAAGAACCTCCTTTAGTGGCCTTGTGGCTTGGACAATCTCTGCCCTGGAATTGTATAATATGTTTCTTTCCGTTACTATCTAAACTCCTCTTGGATGACTAATGAAAAGTGACCTTGTAGGAGGATACTTTTTCTTTTTCTCTTACAGTGGGAAAGACAAAAGTTTCAAGATCTGGGACATACACAGCCCTCTAGGGAGAGGAGGAACTCTTTCTGGCTCATTAGAGATTGCACCAAGCCGAGGCCCAGCCTACCACTCACAGATAGATGCAACCAGCCGTACAATTCCCTTCCCACTACACCCAGAATGTAAAACACATCCATGAACCAGCTCCCCAGGTACAAGGATATCAGCGCCATCTGTCATTAACAACCAAATCGTAAATCTGTAGTTTCACTCTAACTCTCTCATCTCCTTCCATGATAGTAATAAATAACATTAGTTTGGCTATTATTGAGGTTTACTGAAGTTTACTGAGTACAAATTATGCATGGTTATGGGTGCAGTGAACAGGTGAACATTCTGATTTGAAGCCCTCACACTATAATGGGAGACAGAAAAACACATCTAAAAAGAAGTAAATCATTTCAGCCAGGCACATGGAGCACACCTATAATCCCAGCTACTCAGGAGGCTAAGGCAGGAAGATTGCAAGTTTGAGGTCGACCTGGGCAATTTGGTGAGGCACTATCCCCCAAAAAATAAAATAAAAAGGGGCTGGGATATAGTTCAGTGGCAGCATGCTTGCCTAGCACATGCAGGGCTGCATGGAAGAGGCAGCAGCAGGCCAGTGGTGGCCAGCTCTGAACTCACTTGACTGCTCAGGTGAGCAGCCAAGGGTGGAAGTAGGAGAGGTGGAGAAGAGTGGATGGATTCACTATGAGTTCTGGAGGTAAAATGTTTGGGATTTGCTGGGGAAGTGGATGTGGGGCATGAAACCTAGGATTTTTTTTTTCTCTCAAGCAACTGGGTCAATGATGACTTCATTTACTCAGGGAGAGAAACAGGTTGAGCAAGGAAGAAAATCAAGAATCCTGATCTGACCTGGTTAGCTTTGGTCTAGACACCCAAAGGGAGGAGTCGAGAAGCACTAAGAAGTCTAGAACTGTGCTGTCTAATACAGTAACCACCACTAGCAAATGTGGGTATTTACATTTAAATTAAATACAATTAAAAACCCCATGCCCTAGTCACATGAGCCACGTTTCAAGTGGTCAAGCAGCCGCAGAAGAGGCTACTGCATGACACTGCACAGGTACAGGATGTTCCCATCATGTAAAAAGTTGTATTGAACATGGCGTGTCTAGAATGTGCACTGATAACCTTTTGGATCCCTTTCATTACTGCAAAGTTTATTGCAATTATAATATAAAATTATAGCCCTGGGAGATTTTTAGCTTTACGTGGCAACTGGATTCTGATTTGCCTGAAGATATTTTGTTTCTAGTCCCACTTTAGTTCTCTAAAAAAACAAACAAACAACAACAACAACAACAAAAACTAATACAGGCACTATGGGGAGGAAGTGGAGTGAACTGTGGATTTCCAGGCCTGGCTTCCAGCCCTGTCCTCACTACCAGTCTCTCAGCAAATCACTTAATTTATGTGTGCCTCTCTTCCTCCACCTACACAATGAGGGGTGACCCGCATGGGCTGCGTGGAGAAGCATGCAGGAGAAAGTTCCCAGCCCTGGAGACACCTCCACAGTTCTCTAGTCAGGTCTATTTGTTTTCACTTGCAAATTCTGATATAATGCTATCTCAAATGGCAAAACAGATGTAAAAGGGTTTTTTGACACACATAAAGGACCCTACTGTGGTGAAGAGAGGTAGAAGCTCCACAAAGGTGAGACAAAGTTGAAAAAAAAATATACCCTAGGCTCTAAGTCCATCAGAGAACTTTGTTATGAGATGTTGGCAGGGATGCCGAGTTTATAAAGCAATGCCATATGTGTCAAAGAATCACAAATTAAGTCTTGAGCTCCAAAGCTAAAAAGAGAGCAGGGAGCAAAAGGCTGACATTTTACCCCACTGCGCAGGGCTTCTGTCCCAGGGATGGCACACCCGAGAGGGTGAGCTGGCCTACTTTAACCAAATGGCACCACCCCATTATCTCCACCTCGAGACTGGCTCCCGGCTGGAAGAGCTGGTTGGGACTGTTCATCAGGAGAGACTCTTCTACATGGTCACCATCCTTAATCCGCAGGCTAAAAATTCTGTTCTTAATTGAGGAGCTGGTGATGTATACTCTCAATGTATGGATAAGTTGAAGGGGAAAGTATTTTGATAATGCCAAAGTCAGTTTTAAAATTTAAAAATGCACATGCATTCCTATTTTGTCACACTTTAAGAGGATATACAATAAAAGAGTAAACAATAAATTGAAATATTACTCTCAACATCTTTTTTTCCCCCCATGTTGCTACTGGCAGGGCAGTGGCAGCTTTAAAAAGAGAGTAAACTTCTTTGGAATTCATCCATATTTCCACCATTCTAGTGCTGATGTCTATATTTTAATATTACTTTTGATAGATGAGTGTTTTTCTATGACTCTGGTCTGGCTACTTTATTTCCATTGGTAATAAAACTAGACTTCGCAGCTAGATGATGTAGGGTGAATGTTGGTTCCTCAACAAACAAGTTGCAAGTCCTTGGGCAATTTATCTCTAACCCTCAATTTCCTAAAGTGTAAAATGGGACTAATACCACCTTTTACATATGGATGCTATAAGGATAAAAAGAAAAAAATGTTAGCATAGTGATAGTAAGAAAAACTCCATGAATGGTGGCTGTTATTTTTTGTTTCACTTTAAATCTTAAATATTTCTGTGTGTATTTCTACACATATTTAAAGTCCTTCATGTTGAAAGCCATAATTTCCTAAATCACTCCCCTAATGCTGGATATTTAAGTTACTACCAACTTTTATTATTATACATACATTTACACTGGCTATCTTCAAGCTTTAGCTTTTTCATTCCTGTATCTTATTTCTTTGGCTTCCTTGAATTCTAACAGTATAATTACTATATATATATATATATATATATATATATAATTTTTTTGCTTTTCTTAAAGGGGATTTTACTAACATTTAATAATACTATCAACAAAATAATGAACAATTCTTAAGATATTGATATGTTATACATAAAATAGTGTTGTTAACACTATTTTATCTTGCATTTCTAAGACAGTGAGGATAAACACACTTCATGTTTGCTTATTAATGTGTGTGTGTGTGTGTGTGTGTGTGTGTGTGTGTATGCACTGTACTGGGGACTGAACCCAGGGGTTTTCTACCTCTAAGATATACTCTCAGGCCTTTTTATTTTTTATTTTGAAACAGGGTCTCACTAAGTTACTGCAGGCTGGCCTGGAACCTGCAATCCTCCCATCTCAGACTTCCAAGAACTGAGATTACAGGCAGGCACCACCTCCCCTAGCTAATGGTTTGTTACCTTGAAAAATAATGTTTATATTCTTTGCTAATTCATGGATTAGGATTTTGATATTTTTCTTATGAATTTGAATGACTTCCTTATAACTCATTATAATCAACAGTTAATATATGTAGTTGCTACAAATATAATCTCCAAACTTTTGCAATTTTCAGATAACCATCTCTTTACTTATACGGCATGTAATAAATAATATATGACAGCCCTATTTTGTTTAAAACTCATGAGGTATGACACTGCTTCTTGGCAAACTGTTTGGCTTTTGATTGCTTTTCAAAGTCCATTTAGATCTACTTTGACCTTCACAGCAATGCTTGCAAGGGAGCTGGGGAGTTCAGTTCCCACTGAACAACAGGGAAAACTGGGATACAGGCCGGTCAGGTGCCCTGGGCAGAGTCCCTGAGTTCTGAAGCTGGGCAAGACCATCTTCTGAGTCCTTCTTCCTTTAAACCATAGAACCCCGGTGAAAGGAAGCATGTAATGTAAAATGAAGAGACAAATTCTTAATCAGAGTACCAATTCTACAGAATTTCCTGTTAGAAAGCCTATTCACAAAGTATCAGGGAACCAACAGGGTCTGCTGCACCGGGGGCTCTCCACTAACACGATGGCTTACAAAACGGGCCGTCCTAATGCAGGGAAAGTAATTTAAATAATTTAGACCTAATTAAGTTTCATTTTATTATTATTATTCTACCTGGCATGAATGCCACATCTTTTCCCAAGGATTCTCTCATGCGCTGGATCAGTGAAACCACCCCTCTCCCTGAATTTCTTCAACTTTTCCACTTTCTACCTTCTATCACCGGTATTTATGAATAGGTTGCGCTTCATTTTTATTTGTAGTTGTATTTCCTAAATTGTCTAGCAGCCTACGCTAGTTTAGTGTTTTACAGAAAGAGGTAAGAATTTTATATAGTTAAGAGACAATGCTCTAAAGAAAGGCATGGCTTGGTTAAAATAGGAGTATTAAAGTCTAGGTTGCATTAACTGTGTGCTCTTTGCAACAACACCCCGTATTTTGGCAAGTGAGCATACTCCCATGAGACAGTTCCAATACATCCTTAGGCCAGAAGTCTGCATTAGCTAGAAAATCCTAAACTTTATTAAACAGAATGCCCAAAAATATTTCCAACCTTGGACAAATCTGTATAATTCTGCAGATATATCTGTAATGCTTTTATTTGCAAATTCTGATACAATTTATACCTTAAAAAATCAGTGTGTGTGCACGTGGGCATACACACACACACACACTAAAGTCTTGGTCAGCATTTGGATAAAACTCATAAAAATTCAGAACATCTGTTTCCTAATATCAGGAAAATTCACAGGAAGTGATTAATGCTAACTAAGGAAAAAGAAAAATATTCTAGAGCAAATTAGGAAACAAAAACATCTAAAATTCACAATTTTTTTTTTTTTGCGGTACCAGGAATTGAACCCAGGGGCATTCTACCTCCAAGCTACACCCCCAGCCCTATTTTTTTTATTCTTTATTTTGAAACAGGGTCTCATTAAATTAAAGAGGGCCTCACTAAATAGCTGAGGCTGGCCACAAACCCAGATCCTCCAGTCTCAGCCTCTCAAAAGTACTGGGATTACAAGCATGCGCCACCATGCCTGGCTTAAAATTCACAATTTAATACAGTTTTTCCTGTGAATCGTCTTATCTCTAGAACTGAGGGGAAGATTTCACATCTTACTGAAATACTTGTCACAGTAGAAACTTTTATTTATTTTTTTGGTGGTACTGAGGATCGAACCCAGTACCTTGCACATGCTAAGCAAGTGTTCTACCCTCTGAGCTCCATTCCCAGCCCTTTCATTTTATTTTATCTTGAGACAGTGTCTCACTAAATTGCCCTAGCTATCCTCAAACTTGCAATCCTCCTGCCTCAGTCTCTCCAGTAACTGTGATTACAGGCGTGTGTCACCACCCCTGACCAAAAATATTGTTATTATATGTATATACAAGTAAGCATAATATTGATGCTCTCACCCTACATAATATACTCTCAGGTCCTACACCTCCCCGTGATAATTATGTAATCCTTACAGCTTGGGTTGGCTATTTCATGGTTTTGGGTTTTTTTGTTTGTTTTCATAAAGTCCCCAGTGCCTTCCAGGAAAAACTAAAACCTAACTACACTAGGTGGTGGTCCCTGGTTGGAGGGGGCTGGCTCTTTTGAGAAAGATCTAGTATGACTTCATTTCCCAAGAAGAACTATAAGGACAGTGACCTTTGGCCACAAAACAAGGCCAAAGCAACCTGAGGGTGAAGGGAATCTGTAGCCAGTTGGTTCTTCCACCATTCTGCTCCTTATATGCTTCTCTGGTCCTTACCATATACTTGAAGAGTGGAAGGTGCTGGGGGTACAACAGAGAAAAAAAATATAGTCCTCTCCTCAAGGTGCCTACAGTAAGTCAGACAGGCAACTCGGCCCTGGTGGCATACATCTAATCACAGTAAGTACTGGGAACTCTGAGGGCACAGAGGAGGGCACCTCACCTATACCAGTCAGGGAGGATGACGGAAGGCTTCCAGGAGGAAGCAGGGTCAAAGCTAAAATGTGACAAATGACCAGGGTTAACCAGAAGAGAAAAGGAGTCCCTATGCCCCTGGGGACTGCAAAAGGCTTAGTGTGCTGAGGCCCAAGTTCCAGATGGGAGAGAGGCCTTACTACTGAGGAGGCAGCAGTCAGGAAAAACCTAAGCATGTGACTATGGCGAGAACTGTGGGGCCAATGGAAGCCACCCGGAGTCCCGAGCATCCTCACATTGAGAGATCAAGCACTCATGGGGGAAGGACCAAAGTCCTTTGAGGTACAGGCCTCTGGAGGGCAAGAAGGCATACTGCCCCATGGTCAGGACCTCATTAGCCAGTGCTGGTCCCAGGCCCGAGGGAAGCCCCACAGCTAGCCACCCAACCCAGCAGGTGTGAATAGTGGGAGATAGTTATCTCCATTCACAGGTGAGCTGCTCCTTTGAGAAGACGGTATCTACTGATATGCCTTTCTGCTAATTGATCCAGCTGTGGACCTGGGAACAAATTCATCTTTGTTTGCCTGGGACTTTTCTAGCTTCAGTGCTGCAAGTCCTATGTCCCAGGAATCCCCATGGTACCATACAAGCCAAAATGGCTGGTTACCTGACTCAGAGTTTGTGAGGCGTGAGAAGTGGGCAATAGGATGGATGACCCAGGAGTTTGTGTAGGAACTGGCACCATGTTAAATGTCATCCACAACCCCCCGCCCCAGTGGAACCTGGATCCCTTATGGGATCCTCTGGAACAGCATTGGGGCTTCTCTGGGACTCCAGTATCCGCTGCAGTGATTCATGCTGAATAATACTTACAAAGCATATGGCTAGCTGAGGGCCTAGGGATGACTATCTGTCATGCTTAAAGTGGGGGGAAAAACCTATATGCCTAATACCTTTAAAAAAAGCAACAAGTGCCGGGCGTGGTGGCGCACGCTTGTAATCCCAGTACTTGGGAGGCTGAGACCAGAGGATCGCGGCCAGCCTCAGCTACTTAATGAGGCCCTCTGCAACTTAGTGAGACCCTGTTTCAAAATAAAGAATAAAAAATAGGGCTGGGGGTGTAGCTCAGAGGTAGAATGCCCCTGGGATTCCATCCCTAATACTGCAAAAAAAAAAAAAAATTAAAAAAAATAAAAAAGCAACAAGTCAGAAGAGTGGTCTGAATTTACTTTTTTTCCCTGTGGTACTAGAGATTGAACCCGGGGGCATTCTACCACCAAGCTACACCCCCAGCCCTATTTCTTATTTTGCTTTAAACAAGGTCTCACTAGGTTGATGAGTCTCACTACTTATTGAGGTTGTCCTTAAATCTGTGATCCTCATGTTTCAGCCTCCCAAGTACTGGGATTACAGGTGTGCCCCACCATGCCTGGCTCTGAACTTAATTTTGTTGTTGTCATTAACTAAAAGTTAACCAGATATCTTTCGGTTTTAGTTTTTGATATTGAAAAATCTTCCTAAAGTAAATGAGTCTACTTAGATATAGATTAGTGAACACATTTTCATATATCTTAGTCAACACCTCGCTTACCACAACGGCTTATGGTCCTACTGTTCAACAGAGTTACCAAAGTTCAGAAGGCAACAGCAACACATTCTAGTCCCCGATACATAGTCAAAGGATATTACTTGGTGGCAATATTTGATAGGCAGGAAGGGGTTGATAAATCTCTACAGAATGAGTGACTGGAGAACTAGGCCATTCAGAACTACAGAGGAGAAAGTGACCAGGACCGGGGTTGAGACACAGGCCGCACTTGAGTGTATGCCGCAGGGCTGTTGACTAAGGCAGCGGAGTGCTGAGCTGCTGCACATGGTCCTTGTCTGATAAAAGGAAGCAAAAGCTGTTTGGGAATAAATTCTCTTTTCCCTACAACAGGGATAACGAGTAAAACAGGTGATGCAGCCTTCATTCAGCAGAAGTCGCAGACATACTAAGTGCCAAGCACCGACCATCAAGTCCTGATGCAAAAAGCTCCCGCCCAGGCATCCAGGCCCAGTGGTCTTTGGTCGGAGTCACAGGAATGGATGAAGACAGAAGCCTTAGCATCTTAGACAAAAAGCAGTGATCTCCAACACATTTTTGTTAATTGTTGGTAAAAAAGTATTTTCAAGTCGGGCATAGTGGTGCATGCCTATAATCCCAGTATTTGGGAAGCTGAGACAGGAGGATCGCAGATTCAAGACCAGCCTCAGCAACATAGTAGTAGTGAGGCCCTTGGCAACTTAGTGAGACCCTGTTTCAAAATAAAATAGGGCTGGGGGTGTAGCTCAGAGGTAGAATGCCCCTGGGTTCCATCCCCAGTCCCACACATGTGCACACATACACACACACACACACACACACACACACACACACACACAAATATTTTTAAAATCCAACCATGTTGGCAGGGCATGGTGGCGCATACTTGTAATCCCAGTACTTGGGAGGCAGAGACCGGAGGATCCGGGTTTGTGGCCAGCCTCAGCTACTTAGTGAGGCCCTCTACAACTTCATGAGACCTGGTTTCAAAATAAAGTATAAAAAAAATATGGCCAGGGGTGTAGTTCGGAGGTAGAACACCCCTGGGTTCAATCCCCGGTACCGCAAAAAAAAAAAAAAAAAAAAAATCCAACCATGCTTGCTTGAATAGAGCTATTTAAGAAAAACCTAAAGCTATTTAAGAAAATAGGCTTGTATTTTTATTAGCCTCAGAAAATGGGGAAAAATTGTGTAAAATTTAGCAGTATTTATCCCTGGTAATATGTGTTGTAATTATGTTTCCCTCTAAAAATTCCAGTTTTATTTGAGTATTCTGGGTAACTGAGATTCTGTTCTATGTGAACATAATCATTTTGCCCGTGCGGCTTAGTCCTCTAATCACATCCCTTTTTCTGATGACACACTTTCCGTCAGACACTGAGATACAGAGAGTCATCACAAAAATATTCAGGTTATGTCCGCCACACAGAGCGAGGCCGCACGAGCAGGGCAGGATGCAGCCGAGGGCACTGCCCCGAGTCCAGGTCAGAAAAACAAGCCACAGGGGGGTTTGGCTTCCACTCTGCCAGACCTGGAATGCAGATGAGCCGACTTCCCCTGGCCTTGGACTCAGACAAGCAAATGACAAGTGCTCCTGGGTGAGGCCGTGAGCAGCTCCCTCCAGAACCCACGCGTACACCTGTGGAGCAGGTGTGCCACCGAACAGCCCTCCCC
>PVJS01016875.1:0-36902 GCA_004027185.1 Glis glis
AAAAAAAAAAAAAAAAAAAAAAAAAGAATTTTCAAGAAAAATAAAGTAGATGAGAGGAAAAATTAAAGCAATAAAGAAGCACTAGAAGAAAACCAGCCAGGCCAAATAGTGGGGAAGAAAGAACATTGTATGTGATGACCATCACTGATGATGAATGATTTGATAAAATTGGCATCTTCTGCATGAGTTGAAGTAAAGTCTTCACAACAGATAAGTGTTTAGTTACCACCAGGAAGAAAGTACATACAGGCTTCAGCTGAATCGTAACTTCACAGATTCCTTTTTAATTGTTGATGAAAAAGTGAAGTAAATATTGAATCTATATTTTGGTCAATATATGCAAGTTGACCTGAAGCCATTCCTTTGAACATAACACCATTTCCCAATCTTAATCTACTGGAACCTTCTGAATTATTTCTGGAAGAATTTCTTATGTTGAAAGACAATATCATTCTAGGTTGAAATAGATTAATCTGTCTGCATATAAAGAAAGCTGAGGACTTCAGATAAGAGCCGGTCCTTCTCCCTCTGCCTGGGGAATGCACGCTAATTTTAATGTCTGAGTGTAATGGTTCTGAAGGCCAAACCCTTGGTAAAAATTTGGATGTATGGGACAATGGCATACCCTCAGTGTTGTGTGTATCAAACACCCTGTCACTGTATAGTTGCGAAGAACAAAGCATACTTATACATACATATCAATGACATGTATAGGAAAGGGGAGGAAGGGGAAGGGGAACAGTAGGGAAATGCACCAAGTGTTGTGTGTGTGTCTATTTCTATCACTCTATATACCTCAGTATGATGTATAATTATAATGCACCAATAAAAGTATAAAAATAAAATTATTGAAAAGAAAAAGTCATTCGTAAAGAAGTCTTAATTTATTATGTATGAGATTTTTGCTAACAGTATTAATTATAAGTGAGTAGGCGAAAATTTGTAAGGTGGTTCAAAAATTAGAAAGAATAAAAGAACAATTTCAAAGTATCCCTTTATCATTTATTATGATCAAAAATCAGATTTCTTTCCTCTGGATTTATGATATTGTTTATTCTGCTAACACCTATGTGTAACAATGATGCTTTTTTCCCAGAGTTCATACATATGATAATCTTTTCAATTAAACATCTTCCCTGGAGAACACAGATTGAAATGCAAAACATAGAGAGCAGGGATTGATAGCTGACTAGTTCTATAGATATAAAAAGTAAATCTGAATATTTGGCATTGACCAAAGCTCAACTGTTTTTAACCTGTAGGTCTAAGAATGTTCATTAAATTCTAGGAATCTCAGAAATGGGAATGCTAATTCCTATGCTGTCCAATGGACTATGACATTTTCTGTAAAAGAAATGAGCAAATTGCAGAAGGAAGTCTTTGCTTTCATGACTACTATGGAGGTGCTGATCGGGAAATAGGAGAGACTGTGACTGCCTTCAGGGATGCTGCTGCACCCCATGTACCTTGTCCTGCTCCTAGGTGGGAGCTGTATCTCATTTATCTCATATTTCCACTGAGGCTTCCCAAGTGCTTGGCTCTGAGTGTGTGCTATATAAGAAGCAATTTATAATTCTTCCAGGTACAATAAAAAGGCTAATGGGCATTCTTTTTTATTTCAAAAGAGGATCATGGGTTATACTAGAAAGTCCTTTCTAGATTTCTCTATCATGCATGGGGAGGCAGGAGGGAAGGGAGAGGGGAGATATGTACCACTATGAATCTCAATATCATGTGCAATTACAATGCACCAATTAAAACTTAATTTAAATTTTTTGAGAAGAGAAAGCCCTTTATAGCTTGAAAAGTCTACCGAAATGAAACCACAGTGGAACAGGAAGATTATTCTACACTGAAAGCTACAGCTTCTCCTGGTGGTAGGACACCCCTGGGTACAAAGAGCTTAACTCATCCTCTTCAACACTAACAGTCTGATTTGGATACCTGTGAGTTTGAAACAAATGTACTTAACTCCATTTAGGTTTAATCCTCTTAGATCAGAAGTGAAATCAATTAAAAACTACACAAGAAATAGTCAAACTTGATGGAATAACTAAATAAATTATAGAGTTGGGCATACAACCAAAGTAAATCATTGAGCTGGACTAAGGCAAAGAAACTAATAACCACTTATTGAGCGCCTTATGTATGGCAGGCCTGTTGCCTACTTTATCTGTGTGTGGGGGGATACAGGAGATTGAACCTGGGGGCATTCTACCTCTGAGCTACACCCCCAGCCCTATCTATCTATCTATCTATCTATCTATCTATCTATCTTTCTATCTACTATCTATCTATCTATCTATCATCTATCTATCATCATCATCTATAATTTATCTATTTTTTATTTATTTTGAAACAGGTCTCACTAGATTGCTGTGAATCTCCCTACATTGCTGAAGCCAGCCTTGAACCTGTGATCCTCCTGTCTCAGTCTCCCAAGTACTGGGATTAAAGGCATGTATATGTATGTATATACATTATATATATATATATATATATATATATATGTGTGTGTGTGTGTGTGTGTGTGTGTGTGTGTG
The DNA here is from genome assembly GCA_004027185.1 of Glis glis. Taxonomy (NCBI): domain Eukaryota; kingdom Metazoa; phylum Chordata; class Mammalia; order Rodentia; family Gliridae; genus Glis; species Glis glis. The sequence goes on from PVJS01016875.1 coordinate 2,544, forward strand.
TGTGTGTGTATATATATATATATATATATATATTGTTGGAGAATACATAAAATATATATGCATACACATATATGTATGTTCATTCCAACATTTCTTATTTATAGAAATGAGAAAGAGAATCTTGAGGAAACAGTCCAGTGGACTTGATGTCTAATAGTAGTCATGTATAGTCATAGACAAAGTAGTTATCATTTCAGTTACCAAATTTTTTCCCTTCCATAAAATGTATAAAATGAAAGTTGAAATAATGTTCATATATAAAATGGCAAATTTTACCATTACATGTATATGTATAAATTTTAAGCATTATTATTCCTGAAACCTTATTCCTTAGCTAGCCTTTGTTTAGGATTTTAATTAGCCATTTCATTAGCTTTAACAGAGGGAACTGGGTAGTACTGTTTTTGGGGTCAATACTAGTGTATGTCCTGATACTACTGATAAGAATATTTCCCTCACCACCCTTGGGCCATTTACTTGATCTCCTTGAGTCTTGGTTCTTTGCTCTATAAAATAGTTGGGGGCAGGGAAGAGGATCTCCAGAAAAGCATCAGCTCTAATGTTGGGCCAGCTAATCTAAGAGTTGACTGAATTGAACTCTGTACATCTTAATGTCCAGAGTCAAACTTTTAGAAAGGAAAAATTAATTATTCTGGAAATGGCTCCCATCTCATGGCACTTCCTGGAGAATGCTGTAGTAATTATCAGAAATCTCTTGAGAAAGAAGTGATTTTGGATCATTCCCAAATAGGGACTGATGAGACTATCTGCAGCTAATGGCAATTACCTTAATTGAAGCACTTTATGTACATTAATTAATTAATCTTCAAACTCCCCCAGTTGAAGGGACCATTAGTGAGGAAATCAATTTATCAACAGAAACTAACTAAAAGAGAGGGTGTGACTTGCTGAAGGCCATGGTGTAAGCCATGGTCCAGGTGGACTTTGAAACAGAGCTCCTGGGTTTCACGTCTGGCCCGGTTAGGCTCCATGCAAAAGAAGTCTTTGTTAATATTCTGGTAGGTTCTTTAGCCATCCCACTGAGGGTCTTGAGGCCTGAGGCTCTCAGTTCCAGGTGCTATCCTTGAATGCATATATCTACAGAAGTCAGTTTTTCTCTTCCTTTCTTCTCTCTTATTGAACCACAGGTTTCCACTGATTATGTTATTAGATAGTAAGGATATGAAAATGGCTAAGTCACAACTAGGCTCATGCCTTTGGGAAACATGTTATATACAGAGAAAGAGATGTGTAAACAGATAGTAACAAGAGCACCATCACTCTTGAATAGAGGTAGGTATGAAGAGGTTGACCTTCAAGATAACTCTGATAAGTGATCTCCAATGAGCAGCCAGTAACATGTGGCACACGCCAAATTAAGAAACTGTATACCTGTACCAAGTTAGTCTCATATTAAGTGTTCTTCATTACCTTGTCTTATTTGCTTCTTATAGCTCTTCAACTTCCAACTTCTTAGAGACCTTCCTGAAATTTTTCATAAAAGAAAAGGAATACTTTACAACATGACTCACTAAAGAATTTGCAACTAAACATGGCTGTTTGGGGAGCCAGAATTTGAAGATGTGTGCACCCTCATCACAGCAGCAGCAGCAGCATAGTCATCCTCATCGTCATCCCACACTCTTTACTAAGAACTGATAATGTTCCCTGCACTATACATGCATGTGCATGCTCTTTTACAGTGGTGATTTTATATGCTTCAAAGGGAATGATCTAGAAAACATTGTGATGAAAGGACGAGTCAGTGACCTCGGGTTTCAATATTTTGGTTTTGCATTATCTTCTATTCTAGCTGATGTGCAAACATTTCCCCCTGTTTCCTGGAGATATGTAAATGAACTTTGTTTAGCATCTCAACTGGTCAATCCAGAAATATTATTGATGGAGAACATCCCAAGTTAAGAACTCAATTATCTATTTGGCTTATTTTATTTGTATGACATTAGCATATCTTTTTGATTTGCTGTAAGGATGGGGTGTCTGACATCTGAGAACATATATATTGTCAAATGAACCCTTGTGCATATTGTACTGGAGAATAGAAATGCTAGGAAAAGGCCTAGGAGCTTTAGTTAAAGTCTAGGTCAAAAATGACTTGAACTGCATAGTACACCAGGAAATATGCAAATTGAGCACAAATATGGAACAAGAACCGGCAAAATACAGACAATATTTATGCCTCAGTGCCAGGACAAACATTAGAGGAATCAGGAAGAGCAGTATACCAAGAAACACAGAGGTAAGAACATTGGCCATAAGACCACAAGAACCATCCTTGATCAAAGGTTGGTAGGCTCTAAAGTATACCCCTTTCCAGGTGAGTCCAGTGTGAGAGAATCAAAGGTGGTAAGCGGGTCACCGAGATCTTCTGAGAAATGGGGAATGGTGAGGAAGAAATTCTAGATCTTTGCAACCTGGAGGTGGGTACAGAGCTGTATAGACACTTCACAGAAAAAGAAATACAAATGGCAAATAGATGTATGAAAAAATGTTCAAATCACTAACAATCAGAGAGATCCAAATCAAAACTACCCTGAGATTTCACCTAACCCCAATTAGAATGGCAATCATTAAAAACATAAACAATAACAAATGCTGGCGAGGATGTGGAGAAGTAGGAACTCTAATACACTGTTGGTGGGGTTGCAAATTAGTGCAACCACTTTGGAAAACAGTGTGGAGGATCCTCAGAAGAATGGGAATGAACCTACCTTATGACCCAGCTATACCACTTATACCACTCCTGGGTATCTACCCAAAAGAATTGAAACCAGACTTCTATAGTAATGCATGAATATCTATGTTTATAGCTGCACAATTCATAATTGTCAAACTATGGAACCAGCCGAGATGTCCATCAACAGATGAATGGACTACAAAACTATGGGATATATACACAATGGAAATTTTACTCAGCCATAAAGAACAAAATTACATGATTTGCAGGGAAATGGATGGAACTGGAGAACATTATGCTAAGTGAGATTAGTCAGTCACAAAAAGTGAAAAGTCGGATTTCTATGTGCAAGCTAGGGAGAAATTAGGACATAGGAGGGACTCCAGACAAAGGAGGAAAACCCTTAGTTGAGTGAGGAAGGGGACCTAACTGAGGGAGATGGGAGGGGGGAAGAAGGAGACACCTCAATGGACATGATATACATACACAAACTTATCAAAGCCAATCACTGTACTGAGCAAAGGAAGGAGGGGAGGAGGAGGGAATAGGGCAGGGACTAGGGGAGGGCTCAATGAGTACTCTGTGCATGTATGCCGCTACCACCCTGAACTTCATCAAGATGTATGATTACAATGCGCCAATAAAAAAAAAAACATTACCCAGCCAGGCAGTAGCAGACTCAAGACTCAAATCTGGTTATTTTATTCTTAACCCATAGCACTCTTTGACCTTCAAGAGTCTCTCAAGACTATTTCTCCATCTCTTAATCAGAATTATACCTCTTTCATAGCATGCATTTTAAGTATAACTCAAATCATCTTGGTTAGTTGTCAGTTAGTTGCAAGTATCATATGCTAATAATATTATAACCTATAATAATGTATGGTGATGATAATAATGACAATAATAGCTAAATATATCGTTTACCATACACTAGGCACTGTTTCCTATGTGCAGAGATAACTTAATTTTATCACATATATATCGTTATCATCTTCATTTTATAGACTGGGAAGCTGAGACTCAGAACACAGAACTTTCTCATGCTCATATACATGGTAAGAGGTAGACCTGAAGTTTTTTTTTTTTATGTTGTCCATTTATTTTTACATTTCAAAAAATCCACATGGAGTATTTGCAATTATTTAATGGCTACAGCATGATAATTAAAAAAAATATATAATATGTAATGATAAAATCATAGTAATTAGCATTTCCATTCCATAAATATTATCATTTCTGTGTACTGAAAGCCTTTCAACTCTTCTCTAGCTATTTTAAAATATATGATGAATTGCTTTCGATCTGAAGTTTTGAACCTCGTCCTCCTGACTCCAGAGCCAATTCTCCTCACTGCTTATAATTGAACCTTTTTCCATTAAAAGCAGAGATCATGCTCTACATGTTTACATGTTTTTGTTTCTCCCAAAGCCTGTACTGTGACTTGTTCTGACCTACTACCTTCTATGTATTTAATGTGACACATGTAAGCCAGGCATGGTGGGGCACGCCTGTAATCCCAGTACTTGGGAGGTTGAGACAGAAGGATCTCAGGTTCAAGGACAGCCTCAGCAAGTGGTGAGACTCTCATCAACCTAGTGAGATGCTGTTTCAAAGTAAAACATAAAAATATAGGGCTGGGGATGTAGCTCAGAGGTAGAATGCCCCTGGTTCAATCCTGTGTGACACACACACACACACACACACACACACACACACACACACAACGAGTAATGTGATATATGCTCATAAAAGCTTGTTGAAGTAAATCATAGATGGATACTTCAGCAGCATGAGTTAATTGTGAAAAAAAACAAATTCTGTAAGTTGAGAAACAAGCACGCAACACTATGATACTCTGACTTCAATTTCCAAAGGAATTGGAGTCATTCTGCATTATTAGACAGTGTGTATAAGTTTTCTGTGTCTCAACTTTCTCATTCATATAATCCATTGAACAGTCAGGATCTTGGAATTATGAGGACATTGAAGCTCATGAAGCCTTCTGAATGCTCCTGTATTTCTCTGTCCTGCATCATGTCACCATCAGACTTACATGAGGCTCATTTTGTCTGTCTGATTTTAGTTTTTATCCATGATTCTCATGGATCCTGAAAGGCAGTTGTGATCATCTCTGCTTTAGTGATGAAGAGTGCTCATGGTTAATTATATGCATGAAGGGTCAGGGGCAGAAAAAGAGTCCCAGGTGTGGTTGATTGCAAATCCCATAGTTTTCTCATAATGCATTAAAATATAGCCTCATTAGAGACTATAACACAAACCAAATCAAAACAAGAAACCTTGTGAAAACAGATTCCTGGACTAGCTTCAACTAAATCAGAGTATTAGAGCTTTACAGGACTATTTCAAGAGCCTTTTAGGTGGACTTGAAATGTACTATTGCCTCAAGTTCAGATTCCACTCTGCCCTGTGTCAACTGTGACAAAGACATTCAGTGGGTAATGTCAAGATTCCCTATCAGGGCTGAGAAGGATTTTGCTGTCAGTCTTCTGCTTACAGTTTTAGCTTCAACCTGAGCTTCTTTTGCATTCCTGGAGAAATTCCATAAATGCCTAATGACTTATCTTTCCCCAAATGCACTGGCTACATTCATACTTCTGTAATTTGAAACACAATTTTCACTAGGCTTAGAATAGACTCACCTCACCCCATTGGCTTGGTGAACTCCTACATCCTCTGGAAGGTTTAATTTGATATTTCCAAGATCTTCCAATCCAAAAAACAGGACAAAATAAAACAAAAGTGAATAAAAATAAACAAGAAAATACAGAAACAGAACAAGAAACCTTGTGAAAAACAGATTCCTGGACCAGACCCAAGACAACAAAATCAGTACTTCCAGGAAAGGTTCCTATAACCCTTAGTTTTTTACACGCACTGAAATAAATTTTATGATCAGTTAAGTTTTAGCACTGCCTACACAGAGCAAAGAGAAAGCTTCATTATTCTTGTCTGTTTGCACATCTGTCTGTCTCTGACTTGTAGTGTTTTTTGAGGGTATAACAGGATCTTATTCAGCTTATCACCCGTTAATTGCTCAGAAAACTACAGGTCCTTGGAAATTATTTGCTGAATTAATTAATTGATGGAGGAATACTTTCAGAATTAATTAGTAAGCAGACCTCTTGGATTACTTTTGGAAATCTTTTCAAGTAGCCATGACTAAGCATTCCAGATGTCTTGTGGTTGTCATCAGTTTTCTTATCCAGCTGTTGTGTTAGATCAATAGAGATTCCTTTATTTAGAGAAACCTTCTCAATTCTGAACAACTATTCATATTCAATTGATTTTAAGAAATCTGACTATATATGAGCAACCCACATTCAGCATGGAGGATAAATCTAAAGTTCACAGTAGATCATATATCCTAAATAAAATGTGAGATGCTTGACATAAATTCTCAGTGATGGTGGAGTTGAGTGGCTATAAATCAGCACAGCAGAGAAGAGGTTAAGGCAGCAGAGAGGAGATACAGACATGTCTGGGATTTCCAGGACATCTGTTGTCACAAAAGACCTCTTCCCTCTAGACTTCACATGATGCATCTTTATTCCTTTCAAAGTGAAGTCTGTACTTTCCAGCATGGCGTATCAGACACTGAAGTCTGGCTCAGGCAACTCTGACAGTTGTACTTTATTTCATTTTTCATCACTTACTGAAAGAACCATTATGAGGATCTCTCGATCTCTCTCTCTCTGTCTCTCTTTCTCTCTCTCTCTCTTTCACACACACACAGACACACACACACACACACACGCACACACATCACTCTCTCCCTATCTCTTTGTGAATTGTCCTTGACCTTGTGTCATGGAGACACCAGTGTGGGCATGAGGAAAAGGTGAGAAAAACAGATTTTTTTTTCAGTGACAACTACAACAGAATGGAAGATAACTGAAACCTGAGCTCGCATATAACAAAGGCCAGAGATATCTTCAGTGTTGTCTCACAATGAAGGAAAGACACTGAGGACATGTAAGGGAAGAAGTTTGGTTCCTATGACCAGGGAATTCAGGTGTGCTAATTGGCATATCTGAGGAGAGACCACATCCTTTACTGTGGTGACAAGAAACAAGCTGGAACAAGGCTCCCACCCAGGTGAGTCCTTCATCCTCCCACCAGGACCTGGAGACTACAGTAACTCCTTGAGAGTTTGTATTACAAAGAGACAGCTATCAGATCTTTGAGAAGACAGTCCTGGACACTAGAAGATTTACATCTCAAAGGGGCAGAGAAAGGATTTCTAATTGCAAGCATTCTAAAGTAACTGATCGAAGCAAGGAGTTCAGAAACACAGAGGTCTGCCATTAAGCTTAACCTAGAACAAACAGTGCATTATAGCATTGCTGAGATTTCTTAGGCAGACATTTTTAAGGGAGCAAAGGCATCCTAAGGTCACAGCCTTAATCTGCTAGAATGCATGCCATTTTGATCAAGTCTGTTAGTACCAGGGTTGGTTTGGAACCTTCAAGTGTTAAGAGGTTTTGCAGTTGATCTTTAACTTCACTTTTCCTCAAAGAGCTAGCAAAGGATGGGCAGTGAGGGAAAAAATTAGACCTGCAATTTGTTTGGAGGTCATTCCTAAGAAGTGAAAATAGCATATACAAAAAAAGTGAAAAAGAGTCTATAAAATCCCAGATATGACTACTGTCTAGCCTTTGGATTCTTCAGAATGGCTATCCAAGATTCATCTACTTGTCAGCTCTTTGACTTTCTCAAACAAAGATCTTTGATAATGTTGAGATGTCCACATGTTATCTACTTCAATAGGCATTAGAAAACACTTGTCTGAGCAGAGAGGTGAGAAGGTCATCCCTGCAGAAAGGAATAGCAAAGAGGTCCTGCAGGAAGCAGGTGCCTGAGGAACCGCATGTCGCAGATATCCATTGTAGCATAACAAACCAAATGACTCAATGTGTAGGGCCTGGAGAATCAACTATTTCTTATACAGTTCAGGCAGAGTTCAGCTGGGTAGCTTGACTGTTCCGTGTAGCACCAGTTGAATTATTCCATGGTTTTTAGGGGGTGGCTAAATTTTCATGTCTGGTGCCTTGGAAGAGGCAGTTGAAAAGTTGGGCTTTGGTGGCTTAGGTCTCCCTCTCCAGGTAGCGTTCTTCCATTTTCTTTCCTCAGAAAGGAATTGGAGGTTCAGGGATCCCTGAGACCAATGCACAAGCCCCAGTCTTCTTAAAGACTAAGAACTACGCTGTATCCCCTGCCTTCCCTGTGGTCTCTTGGTCAAGTGGTCTCAGACCAGCCTAGATTGAAGGGGAGGAAAACAGACTTCATCTTTTAATAGGATCTATGTCAAATCATTGTGGCCACCTTTAATTTATCACCACATACTTATATAGACATTACTTATCCATCAAAAAACTTCCACATCATAAGAAAAAGGAGAGAACTAGAGCCTTCTAATGATGGTGTCTATATTATCAAATGAGGTGTCTGAAAGATACTAGTAGGACAAATGTAAAAATTATTTAAGATGATCCTTAATGTCTCCAGAGTACCTAAAATATCTACCTGTTCATTACTCATGATGTTAATTGCAATTATTACACACCTTTGCATGACACATGATTTGCCTACTTTATTTCATATAATTCTCACAACCACACTCTTGGGAGATTTACTTCATCTTAATTTTGCAAGTAGACTGGAATTCAGAGAAACAAATTTTGTTGTCTGGATTGAAATTCTTTGACATGAAGTTCCATAGTCCTTCTGTGAAGTCACATGGCCATGTCATATGCTACATATGACCCACGGGCTGCCAGGACAGGAGTCAAGTCACTGTTTCTATTTTGATAATGAGATAACCCAGATGTAAGGTACGCAGCTTCCCCAAGATTACACAGCTGAATTAGAGGCACAGAACTCCAACCCATGCATTTTTAAGCTCCAGAAATTTTTAGCGCTACACACACCATTTCTCTGCAATAATTTCAGTCGAGTTAAAGAACATCCAAACTGTATGTAACCTTTTATCATTTTTATGCTTATGACTATGCGCTAATGGAAAATGTAAATTCCTTGCAATTTACAACAGATTTTACATCAGCGGTGATGTTCCCATAGTACTGCTATCTCAGTTTGTCTTAAACATTTATTACTAATTTGACACTAGTGATAGTCTAATTAAAGTTCATGTTCTAAGATGACATAGAGTATTGTATAAAACAGCAAAAATGTCTTCTTTCCATTTAGATTGCCAGATATGTCATGGGTGGTTTAAAATAAAGTTCGGAAGCAATCTTATTTGCTTAAGAAACCATCATCCTCTTCATTCTTACTCTATATTACCACATAGCATTTTTCCCCCAGCTAATTCTTGTGTTTCATTAGAAGCTCTTTTATGCAGTGAGTTTTTGTTTAGGCACAATTGTTAATTAAAGTAAGTATCCACATTACTTAATTTCCTGGCAAAAGATGTTAAATTTTTCCAAGCATGACCTATTCCTTCATCAGAAAATTATTATAAACTTTCATATTTAAGAAAAACATCCAGGGTTTGAAGATAAAATTAGGTCATCTTGAGCCCTTTAAACATAAGTAAAACCCAAATAATCTCTACTCAGTCACTTTTGAGTCTACCTCTTAAATAAATATTATGAGTGTCATGCTTTTACTTTGTGCCTACTTTCTCTACTCCAGGTCTCTCATTTCTTCTTAAACTGAACATTCAAACTCAACACATAATATTAATGCCAGTGTCCAACTCTAGGCATTCTGATGTAATTGATATGGATGTGCCCAGAGAAGTTGCAGCTCTAACCAACTCTTGGGTGATGTTGATTCTGTTGGTCTAGAAATCAAACTATGAGAACCATGGTCCTCATTGCCTACTACTAGGCATGTGTTCCATAGAATAGCAATATTACTAACACCTGGGTCCCCATCCCAGACCTAATGTATCATAATCTGTATTTTGACAATGCCCCCAGGGAATTCAAAGGCACAGTCAAGTCAGAGCTCCATTAGTGCCCTAATTATCTATCCTCTGGACAGCTTATTCATTTTCTTGTCATTTATTCCCTCCCACTCCCAGCTAGCTCTTCACACTTTCCTTTCTAACTAACTAATTAACTAACTAACTAGCTATGATCATCAGATTAACCTGCAGGCAACACATTGGTTTCTCCCCAGGTTCAGGTTAGGATTTGAACACTATTCTTTGTCATTCAGGGTCTGCCTTCTGCCACCCCTTCCCAATCTCCTGACTCTAGCATCCATCCAGGAGAATAACCTTTGCCTTTGGATGCGCTTCATAACCTGCTCTGTCTGCAGGGACAGTCTCCTGCCATTCCAAAGACCTCCATGCCACAACACTCTGGTTGAAAAAGGCAGCCATGCAGTATTTTAAGCAAGATGATGGTTAAGATTAGAGAATAACCTTTAGGGAAAACCAGACTGGCTTCTGAATCTGAGCTCTGCTCCTTCCTGGATTTATTTCTTTGGAAATTTAATGGACTGCCTTTGCCTTTCATTTCACTGATCTATACAATGGGGTTAATGATAGAACCATTTTAAATGAGGCAATGTACATAAAACCCTCGCGACTACCTGACCTGCACATAGTAGTTACTTAATTAGTGTTAGCACCTTGCAGAGAACTAAGTACACAATTAATTCCTAAACATGAAACGGTGCTCAATACACTGCCAGTTAAAGGAGAGTGCATTAAAAACAAGAGCATGACACCAGACCTATAAAGTATTTTGATAAGCTGCCTTTTTTTAACCACTAGTTAAGTGATGAGCTCAAAACCCCCTTTGCTGAAACTCTCCACTGACCCAATTCCTTTGTTCTTAATATAAAAGGAAAAATGACTGGGCTAAGGAAGAAATCCTTTTCTTTAAGAGATGAAGTGAAAAGAAAGAACGCCCCTTCAATTCTTTTTTGAGAAATCTGCAGAGCACTTAAAATATTTTATATTTCATATTAAATATTTCATTTAAATTGGAAAGGTTCATAAGTCAGTGTGAATAGTGCTGCAATTAAAATATTTAACTGAAGGAAAAGGGTATCTTTTTTTCACCTATGAAATTTAAAGTTACTTAATTTTTTATTATACGGTATAATGTTACCTTGGACTCCCACAAAGACCTGCCCTACTTTAGAAATATTGTATTGTACTAAAAAGTCTTTTATTCCTAGCTCTCAAATTGTAAATAATATATAAGCTTTGCTTAAAATGGTAAAATAAAAAATGAATCAACCGTTTTTAATAGTTCACATGAATAATTATGGGATCAATAGTTCATAGTATACAACCTGCAATTAAATGTATTCAATAATTCAGTAAAATAGCCATATTTTATGGTTTAAAACCATTGAAGTGGTATCATATAACCTATGAGATTATTCTGCAGTTATAATGAAGCATATATGTACATATTTTTTCAAATTCTTCAAAAGTAATTAATTTTTTATTCTAATTTTTTCTTGTTTGAGAAAATGTTTAACCCTTCTATGGACTACATGCAATTAACAAAGTCTCAACCTCATAAGAAAATGTTTAAATTTAAGCAAATGCACTTAGAATTTTTACTTAAAGACATTTTTTAGAAGAATGTTGAAGGTGGTCCAAAGGTCGATATTTTGACAGTAAGAGCAAATGGTTTCAAAATTAGTTGATAACCTGTTTATGATAATGGATATCGATCACTTTTCTTTTCAAACTTCCTAGGGTTAATGCTAATTTTAGACAAGATAACACTATATTCTTGTTATTATAGACCCAAGAATGGAATGTAGACTTGAGACTATATTTTCAGAATACAGTTGTTAGATGTTCTGTTGAACCTGGTCACTGGATGAGACGCATTGGGCCCCCAGAGTCTAGTTAGAAAGGCAGAATCTCAGACCTGCCCCAATCCTTTTGAATAAGAACAGCATTTTGAGTGGAGCTTCCTTGTTTTGAATACACAAGATTTTACTATTGAATGGCATGGGCCTTAACCACTCAGATTCTACGTCTTCCTGCCTGTACCAAATCCTAGGCCCATCACTTGGTAGTGCTTCACAAACTATAAACTGTGGGCACTGTGAGGTATTACTGTGAGGCCTGGCCAGAGGAGGTTGAGAACAAAAGGACTTCAGGAAAGGCAACAATCCCCCTGCCCCCAGCCCCATAAATTTACCTGCCCCTGGCCAGCCATCAGGCTCACCCATCAGAGAAATACAGAACTTCTTCGGTCTCCCTCCCTCCTAATGCCCCATAAATAGCCCCTAGTGTCCGTGGTCAGTTCCCCCTCCCAGACTTCACTCCAATTAAAGAGCTTGTTCTGGTCTGTAGAGTTGTGTTTTCTTTATCCCTATATTTTCTAACATAAACGACCTGCAAATATTAACTGGCATTATCGAACACTGAGAAGAGAGGCCATTGCATTGTTGCTGTTACAAAACCACCTGTTTTCTTGCAAAAATGCAATCCTGACTTTGAATCAGGGGTTCTGGATCGGATTTTTAGTCTTGTAATTTCCCACCTGTTTTACCTCAGGAACACTATTCACATTCTGTGAATTTCAGATCCGTAATCCGTCAATGGAGACTATTAACAAATGTGGGTTAATGTGAGGATCTACTGTTATTGTAAGATATAACCGTTAGTGAGATTTACAAATCTGTACATACATTAGTTACCAATATTGGAGCCATCGGTGAACTGATGGGGGCTCTGCTGACATGGGTAGGTCACCACAACCATGGTCTATCATGCCACTTTTCTTCTGAAAACCCTTGGATGATAAAAACTAAACTCTTTGTCATGACTCTCAAATTTCTCCATGAACTGAGCCCTGGATCTCTCATCTCCTACCTGTTTTCCTTTTCTCAGACTCTGACTGTCATACTATTTTTGATATCCTTCCAGGAAGACTACAACCATGCACTTTTCTGTCCTTGCCTTGTCACTCCCTACAACTGGCATGTACTTCCTGCGGATACCAACATGGCCTCTTCATTCATGCCACTCTGCAGACTGCCCACTCTGAGAGGAGCTCTCTACACACTCTGAAAGAGCACCTGCTCTTTCAGTCTTTGTCCACTTACTCTACTTCAGGTGTCTCTGAAGTTATTGCAACCTGATATTACTACTTAGGGTTCAATCAGGGCATCAGAAAACTATAAGTAGAGAAAATGTTTGCATGGAAACCATTGCAAGTTCTGGGGGAACAAAGGTCAGACAAAGCCTTAAATGACTTTCAGAAAGTTGGGAAAGACTGGAATTACAAGAAGCTGCAATATTGGCCTCAGCTACCAGCAAAACCACCTAGATGTAGTTGCACAGGAGGTCTCCTGGTAGGTGTTATTGTCCACACTCCTGACAACCTCTGATTCCATGGTGAATATGGGCTCCTCACTTTTGGCTCTCAACAGCTCATGCAAGTGTCTCTTATCAGTTGATACAGAAGTATTAGCTATATCCAGAATACATCTATACTTAATTTCTATCTTCTCTACTAAAATATAAGTTCCGCAAGAGTAAAGATTTTATCTTTTTTCCTCACCGCTATAGTCTAAATACATAGAAAAATATTTAAAATACAATTGGCACTGGGAAAAAATGAGTGGGTGGTACAAACCCAGAGCTGTCGTTTCAGTCACTGTCTGTGTCACCCTTTGGCTGGTATGCTAGGAATGCAAGGCACAGAACTCCTTTTCTTGGTGAGGAGTTCATTTTCTCCATGCCTTGAGGCCAGCTCCAGGGACTCTGGTCTTTCCATGTCTCTCCATGGGGAAGGGTGAACTAGAACAGCACTAGTGTGTCACTGGACTGAGGCAGATGTCTCGTTCTTCTACAGAGCCTATATTTCTAGTTATTAGAAGAAACTTAGAGAAGCAGTTTTATTTCTCCGAGCCTCGTTTCTGCTTTCTGGGAAGTAGAGGCCATGAATGTCATTGTGCTTTGCTCACAGGGCTGCTCGAAGGGTCGTTGAGACAATGTGATTTGCTGTTCATTCACTCATTTATTCATTCAACATTTCGCAAGCACTTAGTCCATCCCAGAAACAGTAGAAGAGAAGCGTATAGAAGTGTATAGAAAGTGTATAGAAAGCCATCCTTGAATCTGAGATGTTTGCCACTGCAGAGGCTGACAATAAGTGTGCACCAGCCAGTGACATTACAGGGCAGAGTTGTAACAGGAAGTGCTGGAGGAGCACAGAAGAGGGGGGAGTCAGTGATTGTTTACAGGTGTGATGGGTTTCAGCAGGTCCTTGAAGGCATGTCCAGTTTTGTCACGTGAAGAATCAAAAAGAGGTACATATTTCTGTATAATTTTATGCAAGTAACAATTTTTTTAAAAAAGGTTTGAATTGGGATAAACAGAATAGTCCTCCAAAGGTATTGGAGGGTGTATTCTATGTGTGATAATATCTGTGTGCATGAGTGTATGTGTGTGTGCTGTAGCATTCTGAATGCAATCCCCAACTTTGGAGACAGCTTGAATGCAAATTCTAGTTCTACCACTTACCAGAGTGTGAACTTGGGCCATTAATTAACTTGATGTTTCTGTTATATTAGTTTCCTCACTTACAAATTTGAGGTAATAATAGTATGAATTACTAGTGTTGTGAAGATTTATGTGAGTTTATACTCATAAACTGCTTTTTAACTGTGTCTATTGAACAAGGTAAGTACACAGTGAACCCAGCAGTTACTACAATACTGTCATTGCAATAATTACTATTGATAGAATTTGCTCTTCTGTAGAAACTGCTCTCCCCTGCTTGAGGTCTGGAGAATCACGACTATCAAAAGTAATAGCTTGCATCCAGACCAGTCTCAGTTACATTTTCTTCCTCAGTAAACTAACACCACCCAGGGCCAGATTTTAGCACAGCCTTACCCCAGCACTGTGCAGCCTGTGGCCTGGGCCGTCTCTGCTGGGCGCTCATCTCATATACACATAGCCAAGTCCATGCAAAACCGTGCTGCTAACTTTGTCTTCTGGCTCTTCCATGTGTGTGTCAAGCACATCCACTGAGTTCTCTCTGCTGCACATTCATCAGTTCAGTTCACGCAACTCCACACAACACTGTGTGAGAAAGGAACCTGGGAGAACATGTTATTCTGCTCCTTCTTATAGATGGTGAGTCTGAGGATCAAGGAAAGACACAGAGCATTTCCCCAGGTCATCAACATAAAAATTGGAAAGGATACATCCGGGATGCTGAGTCCCAGATCCAAGCCCCTTGCTCTGCTCCGGAATCACAGTGCTGACAGTCCCCATGAGACATGCCTTAACACTGAAAATGTGTCAGAGGTACACAGTTGTGGGTTTCTATTTCATTCTCGGAAAATACTGTTGTGTTACAAATATTGGTTTGAAAACTCAGGTTTAACAGTCAGGGTGCATGGACCCAGAGGATGGTAAGGCACACAGCAATGACAATAACTGGCGGAGCTAACTAGGTGAATTAGGCTTCAGGAAGTACTGTGCATATGTTGTTTCAATTGTTTACTCTTTACCATAAACTAAAGCAAGATTCTGCAGGGAAGGAGCATTCCTGGGTACTCCTGCTTTCCAGGTGGGCTGCATGCCCATTCCCCTGGCCCAGACTCAAGTCAAAGCCTATCTCCACATGAAGCTTTCATTAAGTCTATGCATCAGTTCCTCAGAAAACTGGGAATGGATCCACCAGATGATCCAGCTATACCACTCCACTCCTGGGTATCTTTCCAAAGGGGTTGAAATCAAGGAACTACAATAATATATGCATATCCAGTAATATATGCATATGTGTTTATAGCCGCACAATTCATAATAGCCAAATCATGGAACCAAACTAAATGTCCAACCACAGATGAATGGACTACAAAATTATGGTTACACACACAGTGGAATTCTATTCAGCAATCAAGAAGAACAAAATCATGTCATTAGCAGGAAAATGAATGGATGGACCTGGAGAATATTATGTTAAGGGAGATTAGCCAGTCACAGAAATTAAAGGGTCCTCTGTTCTCTTTCACATGTGGAAGCTAGGGAGTAATCAGGATACAAGAGTGATTTTAGACAATGAAGGAGAAACCAGGGAGATGGTCTAGGTGGTCTAGGTGGAGGGAGGGAGAATTAATGAAGGAATCACTTCCACTGACATTATGTACATACGTGAGAATACCAAAGCCAATCTCATTATCATGTATGGGGAAAAGGGGTAGTGGGGAGAGAGAGCCAGGGGTAAGCTCACCAAGTGCTGTGTACATGCATGTCACTATCACTGTGAACTACATTATGATGTGAGACTAACACATCAATAAATGTAAATTAGAAAAAAACAGTAAAAAAAGAACTATGGGAAAAAAGTTATAGCTCAAACAGTAAGGGGAAAACTTACTTCTTGAATCTCATTAAATAAATTATATGTTTACAAGATAAAAAAATCTATGCATCAATTTTGGGAGAACTGACATCTAACAATACCGTTTCCCAATCTCTAGATCCCGTCTATCTCTTTCTTTACATCCACACTGGTACCTTTTATCAGTGTAATAAGGTTTCAATGCACAGAATCGGCACACACTTTGCTAATTTTATGCCAGGTTTTGGATGCTGCTGGAGTCTGACTCTTAAATGCCCCACAGTGGCCCATGTGTTAAAGGACCATGGTTTAAAGCATTTTCTGTAACTCCATTTTAGGAAGGAATTATTCAGTCTTTCACTATTATATATCAAGTTATTGGTGCATCCCTCTGCTTTTTGCTGCTAATGGGGTTTTCATGGTGAATGAATGCTGAATTTTTTCAACATTTTCTCTAAATATATTGAGATGATTTTTGGGGTCTGCTATGGTGGTGAATTATACTAATGATTTTCAAACATTGATTCTTCTCTCTATTCTTAGGATTGATATTACATGGTATTAACACATAATTTTTATATTTCTGCATTTGATGCATTAACATTCTGTTCTATATTTTAAAGATAAATCTACACTCATTAGGAATGTTGATATGTAGTATTCTTTAATGTTTGAATCTAGTTAGGATCATTATGATTTTATAAAATGAGGTTATAATATGCATATACATTCTATTTTCTAGAAGAATGTGAATTATTTCTTTTCTAAAATGTTTGGTAGGAATCAAAAGTGAAGCAATGCTGGCCCTATTTTTTTATTTTGGAAGTCATAAAATTAAGAATTAAAATTTAAACTGGGCTTAGTGGGAAACTCTAATAATCCTAGTTCTTGCGAGGCTGAGACAGAAAGATAGCAGGCTTGAGGCCAGAAACATGTGGTAAAACTTAGTAGGACCCTGTTTCAAAATAAAAAAATAAAATAGGTCTGGGGTATAGCTCAGAGGTAGAGAGCCCATGGGTCCAACCCTTTGTACCACACACAAACACACACACACACACACACACACACACACACACACACACATAAAATTTAATACTAGTTATACAATTACTCTGCTCATTCATTTCTTCCTAACTCTGCTTCTTAATGTCTTTATAGAGTGTTCCTACCTAAGGGGATGAGTTTATATTTATAAAGATAAATGAAGTTACTCCTGCGTGTGCTTTAATGTCTATGGTGGTTTTACCTCCTTCCACTCTTGATATTGTTTATTTGGATTTTTCTTTTGCATTGGTCATTGTGACTACATATATCCAGTGAATCAGTCTAGTTTCATCATATTTCTGTTTTTCTGTTTTCAATTTTGCTGATTTGTAACATTTTCTTTATTACTTCTTTTCACTTATGGTTTATTTCTCTTCCTATGTCTCTGATTTTTTTAAGGTGAAAGATAAGATTACTGATTTAAAACTATTTTTTATATTCTTCTTTGGCTCCTGTGAAGGTAATCTTTCCTTTTTGTTACTGGTGCATTGTAATCATACATCATGATGAAGTTTAGAGTGATAGAGGCATACATGCATTATATTCTAAAAGAGATATTTGATGCTATAAATTTATTCATCAGCATTGCTTTATTAGCCTCCCACAAAATTTAAAGTACATTTTTTAAAATTTTCATTCAATCAAAATAATTTCCAACTTCACATTTGATTTTTCTTGACTCTTGATTTTTAGAAGTTTATTTAATTTTCACATATTTGTAGAATTTCATGATATCTTTTTGCTACTGATTTCAACTTTAATCCTCTTTTGGTAAAAGGTCATACTTCGGATGTTTTTTTCCTTCTAAATGGTTTAATTATGTATTATGTCTTATAATACAGTCTAACTTGACAAATGTTCAGTGTGCACTTTAAAATAATTTGTATCCTGCTGTTGTTGGTTGGAGCCTTTTTGAGTATCAAAGACATCAGGTTTGTTGTTAGTGCTGTTCAGTTCTTCCACATCCTTGCCGATTTTTTGAATACTTGTTCCATAGATTCCTGAAAAAGGAATATTAAAATCTCCAATTAAAATTGTTAGATTCTCTTATTGCTAGTTTTAGATCTTCCAGACTGTACTGATTAAACTGTCTTTTTAGGTTCATACACTCAGTTTTATGTGTTCTTTGTAAATTGGCTGTTACATTATTTTGTAATTTTCCTCTCTCTCCATGGTGATTTTTCTGACTCTAAGGTATACTTTTTCTAAGATTTACTATGGCAATCCAAGCTATATTTTGGTCAGTGTTGACTTTATGACATCATATTTCCATTCTGGTAAAGTCTGAATGCTGTGTCCCCAGAAATTTACATGTTGAATCCTAATTCCCAATGTGATGACATTTCGAGGTGAGACCTGTAGGAGGTGATTAGGTTCTGAGGGTGGAACATAGAGAAACTGAATTAGTGCCCTAATAAAAGAGCCCCTGGAAACTCCTTTGTTTCTTCTGAGATTATAGTAATATGATAGTCATGTGGGGACCAGGAAGTAGGCTCTCACCTGATATAGAATCTGCTGATGCATTCATCTTGGATTTCTCAGCTTCGGAACTGTGAGGAAAAAATATTATAGTTGATTAAATATCTGGTCTATGGTAGTTTGTTATAGCATCCATAGTAAACAAAGACATTATCTTCTTAAACATTTCTCTTATCTGTATTTAAAGTAGACTTTTTAATAGAAGTCCATAGTTGGATCTTGCTTTATTATCTAACCCAACAACCTATGACTTTTCAACACTATATTTAGGCTAAAACTGCACTACTTTTGTTACCAATGTGGTTGGACTTAGGTCTGCCATTTTATCATTAATTTATGTTTGTCCATTTTAGATTTCACTTGTGTGATCTCCCTTATCTATTTTTATTTTGAATGGTTGAATTTTTATTCATTTGATATTTTGATATATAGTGTTGTATTTATTTTAAATATTCATTAATTTTTGCCCATTGTCCTAGAGATTAAGCTTTCACCATTTACAGAAAGTTATGTTACCATTTCAAGAAAGAGCCAAAGTCTTTTAAACATGTCAGCAACCTCATCCTTCCTCGTTATAGTGATAGTGTAATATGTGTTATGTCAATATTGGATTTCCCACCAGTGTTGTCATTTTTGTGTTCAATACCCATACATAGTTTAAGGAATTTACAATTAGAAAAATAGACTTATATGGTTATTTCTATTGTTTTCCCTTTATTTCTGAAACTCCAACTTTCCCTCTGCTGTTATTTCCCTTTAGTCTAAGAAAATTAAGAAATTATTGTAGCATCACTTTCTCTTTTTTCTAGTCCAGGTTTGCTGAAGATCACTTTTCTGAATTGTCCTTCATTTAAGAATGTATTTTGTGATCATTTCTATAGGAATTTCCAACTAAGTATGGAATTCTAAGTGAACACGTCTTTTCTCTTAGAATTAATTTTTTTTTACTCTTTTGTGTTTTATGCATTCTGATAAGAAATCTCTGGGTTCAAACCTTTGCTCCACTATATGTAATGTGTCATAGTTCTCTAGTTTCTTTAAGTAATTGTGTTTTTTTTAAACCCTGTAAGTCCTGATGAGGATGTGCCTAAGCATTGTTTTCTTTAAGTTTATGATATCTAGGATTTACCGAGCTCTCTGAATGTATAATTTATGTCTTTTGTGAAACTTAGGGAGTTTTTACTTTTTCTGGTCATTATTTACTCAAATTGATTTTTTATATGCATTGCCCTCTTTCTGGGACACCAGGGTTGTGGATGTGTGCCACTGTGGCTTTGGGTGGCCCTTAGCACAAAGCCACAGGAGAGAAGAAAATGAAAAGTATGTGTACCCTGTATTGCTTGGTTCTCCAAGTTGATTGACTCCATGTTCTTTCTGGATCATCTAGTTTTCAGAGTCTTCAGGTAGTTGTATTTTGTGTTTTATATAGAGTTTTAGTTGCAGTTGTTAAGAACCATTAGCTGTGGTGAGTTTTCTCATTGTCCTGAGCTAGAAATCATAAATTTTTGTATGACTGTCAGATGTTCTGTGGAAAAACATATTTTAGACTTTCTCATCCTCTGGCATAAAATTCTTCAACTGTTTCTTTTTCATTTCTAATATTTGGTCTAATGTTTCAATAGTCCATTTTTCCATCCTACTCTTCTCAATCACCACTCCACAGTCATAGAAACTACTCAAAAACAAAAACAAAACTATAACAGGGCATAACTTTCCTATCTCACAGCCGTTGCACTCATATTTTTTCTTATATTTATATGGATATTTTTGGTGTGGTGTGGTACTGGGAACTGAACCCAGGAGTTTTCTACCTATAAGCTAGATCCCCAGCCTTATTTTACTTTTTATTTTGAAACAAGGTCTCACTAAGTTGCTGAGGGTCTCACTAAATTGCTGAGGTTGGCCTTGAACCTGTAATCCTCCTGTCTCAGCCTCCCAAGTACTAGAGTTACAGGTATGCACCACCACACCCAAGTTGGATCTTTTTTCTCTGAGATTTTTCCCTTTCATTACTCACATCTCAATTCAAGTATCTTCCTCAGTTCAATTCTCAGTCCAATTCTGTTTGAAGTAGCTCCTTTCCTTTTCTCCATCGCAGACCCCAAATATTCTCTGTGCTATTATTTATAGGATTATGACTCTTGGACTTCACACACTCAATTTGTCTTCTTGTGTTTATCATTTATATTTCTCCTTCTCTATAATGTAAGCTGCCATGGGTCAGGTAAATTGTCTTCTTCAACCAGCATCTCCCACACTCACAGTAGGACCTAACTCAAAGGGTGTTCACTACACGATACATAAAAGATGAAGATGGAGAGCTTAACTTGTTGCAGGTTATCTAATGTCTTGTATACAGAAGAGGAAGCTCTCTCCTTCACAAGAGGAATGCAAGGCTTACTCTGTGAATCAGCTATGCTAATGGTGCTGCTCTATGGAATGATGACAAGAGGTCTAGAGTTCAAGCTGATGTGATTCTGAAGGCCTATGGTAGGGCCCAAGCACTGGGGCTTCTCACACAAGATCACTAGGTTGCTCATCATGATTTTAGAGAATTATTCTAAGAATCACTCAATACTCACGGTAGGGGGCGCTCTTTAGTGTGATATACAGACTTTTTTTCTTTCAGACTTACCTCTGCATGTGTGCACTCAATATCCATGTAGGGGGAGCTCTTCAGTATGATATACAGACCCTTTTTTTTTCTTTCAGACTTACCTTTGAATGTGTGCACACATTGTATAAATATTCTAGGATGCCAGGCACAATGGCACACACCTGGCCTGGAATTCCAGCACCTGAGAGGCTGAGACAGAAGAATTGCAAATTTGAGGCCATTGTGCAGATAACTTAGAGAGATATTTTTGCACAATAAAGAAAAAAACTGAGTTAGAATGTCCTTGGATTCAATCCCCAGTAGCCAAACACACATACACACACACACACACACACACACACACACACATTCACACTCACAACACACATGTCAAATAAATATTATAGGATGAATTTTGCCTCCACCAAATCTATATGCAAGGCTGTAACTCCCAGTGCCTCAGAATATGACAGCATTTGGAGACAGGGTTTTTAAAAAGATTTATTATTATTATTATTATTTTGGGGTATTGGGGATGGAACCCAGAGACATTCTACCTCTGAGCCACACCCCCAGCCCTATTTTATTCTTTTATTTTGAAGCAGGGTTTCACTAAGTCGTGGAGGGCCTCACTAAGTTGCTGAGGCTGGCCACGAACCTGTGATCCTCCTGTCTCAGCCTCCGAAGTACTGGGATTACAAACGTGAGCCATAATGCCCAGCAAGAGGTAATTAAATTTAAATGAGGTCAGCTAGCTAGGTCCTTATCCGATCTGACAGAATTATAAGAATTGAAAAGTTGGACACAGAGAGGCCAGACATGAGTGTAGAGAGTGACAGCCATGGAAAGTGGAAAGTCATCTTCAAGCCAAAGAGAAATGCTTTGGAGGAGACAGCCCTGCCAGCGCCGTGCCCTGGGACTTCCGATTTCCAGAACTGTGATAAAATGAACTTCTGTTGTCTAAGCGATCAGCCTGTGACATATTGTTATAGCAGTCACAGCTAACTAACAAAGATTTGGATACTGAGAAGTGGGGTGCTGCTATAACAAGTACTAAAACAATGGAAGTGTCTTTGCAGCTTAGTAATGGATAGAAATCGGAAGAGTTTTGAGGTGCATGTTAGAAAAAGTCAAGATTCTCTTGAAGAGAGTGTTGGTAGGACATGCACATTAAAGATCTTGATGAAGTCTCAGAAGGAAAAAGAGGATCACAGTACCGGAAAAGGAGGAAAATACTGGAAATAGAAGGAAGGAGATTCCGGTTAGAGAGTGGCAGGGAACTCAGGTGAGTTGTGATCTTGTGTTTTATGGAAAGTAGATGTTGAAAGTAACCCATTTCCCTCTTTAGCTGAGGATATTTTTCAGCAATGTGGGCTCAGCCTGATTAATCCCTGTCACTTCTAGTAAAATGGAATAAAAGAGACATAAATTGATGGAAGTGCTAGGAAAAAGAAGTCAGAACTTGAAGGTGTGGAAAATGTTTAGCCTATCCATGCTACAAAAGGAAGATGAGAGAGAGAGAGAGAGAGAGAGAGAGAGAGAGAGAGAGATCTTGTTCTAGAGAGAAAATCAAAAAGTGAATGGGAAATAATTTGATAAGGAGCACAGGTGTGACTCAGAGATGCAGTCAGGCATCTCATGAGAAGCCAGGGGTACAGATGGGGCCACGGCAGCAGAAATGCTACCAGCTGGAACTGACGGAAACAAAGACGGGACGTAATGAAGTAGGACTGCCAGCTTGTGGGATTCTATAGGACAGGCTAGTAAAACTATCTGGATGTGAAAAGGTTGTATTTCAACGACAGAACTGCTCTTTTTTTTTTTTATTGGTACTTGGAATTGAACCCAGGGACATTCTATCTCTGAGCTACTCCCCCAGTCCTTTTTATTTTTTATTTCAAAACAGGGTCTCACTAAGTTACTACGGGCCTTGCTAAGTTGCTGAGGCTGGTCTCGAACCTGAGATCCTTCTGTCTCAGCCTGTCAAGTATTGGGATTACAGATGTGCACTACTGTGCCCAGTTTACTTGTTCTTGACTTTGTACGTCTGATCTCCAGTGCCATGAGAAAATGGGTTTCTGTTGCTTCAATCCACCCACTTTGTAGAAATTTGTTACAGCAGCTCTAGAGAACTGAGACATGCTGCCTGAGGTTGCATGACCCTCTGAGCAAATCCAAGGGTTGAGTCCTAGTTGGCTTGATGTTAAGACCGCAGTCTCACCATAGCACAGCAACATCTTCAGGGTTAGCTTTCATAAGCAGGATCCACGTGGTCACCCTCTAGGTGTTTGAGATGGACAGAACTTGAACCACATGAAATCATTTCCCATATTTGTCACATCGACATATCCATTGATTTTCTGTGTCCTGCACAGTGCTGAACGACGTGTGCACAACAGATGAAGGACATTGTTTATTCTCATGGTTCTGCCAGTCTGGAGGTGAGAGCAGAGCATAAATAAATATTTTCATAAATAGGTAATTTTTAACAATGATATATACTGTAAAGGGATGCAACAATAAGAATGATAGAATGCATGGGGCTTTGGCTGGCAAAGTTGGACCTAAGCAGGTTTTTTTTTCCTCTACTGTCAAGGATTTTAGTTTCATGCTTCAGTCCAAAATTAGCCTTTGAGTAAAAGCCAGCTTGACCTAATAGTCTAAATTGAGATTGGTTTGTATAGAGGGAGTGCTGGAGGCACAGGTTAGAAATCATTTATTTTTTATTTTATTAGGGACTAGAAAGAGGCAAATCAAATAGCCCACCCTTAAAATATGGAGGCATTTCCAACTGGGAGTTGTTTAAACTGTGGATGAGTGAAGTTTAATGATATTCAAGTGGACAGTGTTTCAGGGTGAAAACCGGATGTAAAGGACACGAGAAACACAGGCTGTCAGAGCGCTCAGGTGCCCTTGGGGAGTCCCCAGGGTAGGCAAGACCTTGCTGCTTTCAGATCTATCTTCCTCACAGGTGCCAGCATGATCTTTCTAAAGCAGAAATGTCACCAGGTTTCACCACTGATTAAAACTTCTGGCTGTCCACCCACTGCCTCCGAGGCGGAGTCCAGTGCTTTTGCTGGACACAAAAGGATCCTTGTGAAACAGCTTCTGCTCTTTTTGCTAGTCACATCTCCAGCTACCCTCCACATATTGTCTCACACACACACACACACGTGCACACACACATATGCACGCACACGCACACATACGTCGTATGCAGGCCACCCAGTTCTGTTTCAAGCCTCCCTCCCTTGCTGCATCTTCTCCTGAGTGTCAGGCGCTGTCACTATCCTCGGTGTTCGCCTGTTTCCTATCCAGACTCCGTGTTCTGTAATTACCTTGAAAAGTATATTTTCCCTCCTCAGATTGTAAGATCCTCACTATTCAACTTCATATCTCATCAACTGCTTCCGATAGAAGTTGGGAAAGCGATGACATGTGACTTGTGAGATTTGACCTTAAGAACCCAGGAGGCCTAGATGCTCCAGCCAAGAGCCCCAGACAGCCGGGCAGGTGTGTGACGCCATCTCACATCATCTACTTGGAGCCCAGCCCCCAGGTGACGGCAGCCTGGAGAGTCACCTCAGGAAAGCTGCACGCAACCTGAATTGCTATGCATTTTAACACAGAAAAGTGTCAAAGTCTGACCTTTATCTCAGGAAATATCAGCAATGTCTTATTTTAGTTTGAGAGGCAGTATTGCCCAGAGATTTTCCCCAGAGACTCCAGAAGAAGCCTCCTGAGGTTTGAATCCCAACCTTTCTTCCTTGAACGCTAGATGACCTTGGGTAATTTATTTCATCTTTCTGAATTCTAATTTTATGTATTTTTCCTCTGCAAATTTAGGTTAACCTTAATATGCACTCCTCTTAGGGTTGTTGTAAGAATTCAACACACACACATATGCTTCTTCAGGTTATACACATACACACACACACTCACACACACACACACAGACACACACACTTGATATATATATCCCATATATGTTTATGTGTTTATGTGTGTATTATTATTAATGTGCTTACTATTAGCACTGTTGTTTAGTGCTGTCAATACATTTTTAAACTTCCTATTTTTAAAGAAAGAGAGAAGGAGGCACTAAGGGATAGTGACTCAACCATGACTCTGCAAATAAATCCTTTATCTATAAACAGTAGATCTGATATGTATCAGCTTCGTGACACATTCCCTTCCTTTGTAAAGTGTATTCCTGTTATAAGAAATCAAATGAAGCAAATGTACTATTTACCATTTTTATGTGCCTATACCATAATAAGAAATCAATATGTGTAAATGTAGGACACTTACATGGTAGCTTTGTACCGACCCTACCTCCTCCCCTTTTCTAGCTAATACTTTACAAGGATAACTAGAATGTGCCTAGAATGCAAGATTCTGAGAGAGAGAGCAGTGGCCTGAAACATCGGGGGCCTTGTTCTTGTCTTCTCAGGGAATATAACATCTTGCAATAGAGAAAAAAATTGCCCAGGACAGCCTGGGCTTTGTCTCTCTCCCCTGCAAGCAGGATGCCCTTCAGAGCTTAGCTGAGTGAGTCACATTCCCTGAGGTCTATAACCAAGGAGGGCTGCCTTGCAAGGTCCTCACCTGTGAGCAAGTGAGGCAGTGCAGTCAAGACTCCCTATGTGGAGAGAAAAGTTCTTGATCCTTGAGGTACAACCTTGCAATGGATCCCAGGCATCAGCTGCCCCATGCTGCTCATCTGTTGGTAATCAACCCAGTTCACGTAACTTCTCACATGTGAGAGTGTTCTGTTCTACTGGACTTAGATAAGTAGGTAACAAGTTCATGGTGAACATATTTCACAATAGGTTTTTTTTTTTTTTGCAGTATCGGGGATTGAACCCAGGGGCGTTCTACCTCTGAGCTACACCCCTGGCCCTATTTTTCTATACTTTATTTTGAAACCGGGTCTCACGAAGTTGCGGAGGGCCTCACTAAGTAGCTGAGGCTGGCCGCGAACCCGGATCTTCCGGTCTCCGCCTCCCAAGTACTGGGATTACAAGTGTGCGCCATCACGCCTGGCTTAGGTTGTTTTTTTTTTTTTATAATCAAAGATGCATGCAATTTTTCTTTAGCTCTTGGGAGTACCAGTTCCTAGTCCTTGTAAGAAGACATGTGATCACAAGCTCTTTTTATTTTCCAAATGATGTCATTTGATTGTTGCTGCATATCTATAATGAAGGCATTGCATGAACCCATGAATTCATTATACAACCAAGAAAATGATAGCTCAGACACTTGAAGTCAGTTTCAAAACTTATACATTACGGTAATGGAGAAGCTGGACTCAGAAAGTAGCTCTCTGGACTCCATAGTTAATACCCCTTTATACACACCCGTCTGCCTAAAATTATCTTCTCCCTCCAGTAGCATTGCAAAAAATTGGAATCTAGCAACTACTGCCTACATTTAATGGCTACTTATATGTTGTCTGTTTTGCATTGTTTGGAATGCAAATTATATGTCATCTCACCTAACGAAGTCTCAGGACCAATCAACCCAAGGACATTAATATGATAATGGCTCAAAGTCAAGATGTTCAGGAGCCACAGTAAATCTCAGACCAGTGTTGGCAAACATCAGAAGCACCTTGATAACTGTTACACACACATCCGGGTCTCCGCTCTCTAACATCCTGGTTCAGGTGGAGTGATCAGATAATTTTTATTTCCATGAAGTTCCCAGATCACATGAATTCTGTTGGTCTTGGAACCACATTGAGAGAATCATTATCTTAGAAGCAATTATACCAGCTCAGTCATTTAAAATTAAGGGAAAAAAATGGTTTGAGAAGATAAGTATTGAAGGTGAGCCAGGAAGGCAACTCTGAAGTAGGAATGTGTATGCAGGAATCTTGCTGAGTAGCTCAACAAGGAAGTGAAGGCAGTGGGGCTGGGCAGAGCAAGAACCCGAACTTCAGTGATGTTGCAACAAAGGTCTTAGCCTGATAAGGACTCAGGAACTTCCCTGGACTTTCAGCATCATCTCCAACTGGAGGAAAGGGCTGTGCCTCTGGTCATTCCATCTTTCCCTCACATTGACCAGCCTTGGGGAGTAGTGTGCTCCCAGAATGGACTCCTGGGATCTAGGAGTGTGAGGACCTATGTCCCTAAGAGGGGGTTGGGAATAGGAGGGTCAGATAATGCTTCCCAGCTTGCACTACAATCAGAAAATGGCCCTGGTGGCCCCTTCCTGATGGATCCCAGGAATAACATGGAAACTGAATCTGGATGTGACAGCAGGGTGTCTTGCTCACCTGTGTTCACAGTGTGAATTGAACTCTGAACACTGAAACTCTGAGATCTAGTGGCAACATAACTATTTTTGGTGTTCTCCAGACTTGAGTTTTAAATTCTCACTCTACTCTTTATCCAGTATGCAGCACTGAAGCACTTAATGAACCTCTCTGGTTTGTTTTCTGATTAGCCAACAATGAGTAATAATGATGGTTATATGCGTTTTTTAAAAGGAATAGGCTTAGACATATGTTTAGCAAGCAAAGTGGTATGTAAATGGTTTTATTAGTACTTTAATTAGTTACCTAATGCTATGGAAAAAGTTATCCTAAGTTTAGTGGTTTCAATGATAAACATTTATAACTTCACAATTTCTTCAGTTCAGGATTTCACCAGAACATATGCTAAATACTTCTGACTTAGAAACTACATGCTATGCAGTCAAGATGTTGACCTGGTCTCCAGTTTTAGAGACCAGGTCTTTAGAGACCAAGTCTCTAAAAGCTTGACTGTTTTTGTGGTTCACTCATATGGCTGTTGGCAGGAGAGCTCAGTTCCCCCACTATAGTAGCCATAGTACTATTCAAACATTTCTATGTTGTGGTGACTTGTTTCCCTGGAGAGAATGAATCAAAAAAACAAGAAAGATGCTGGACTATTTCTTATGTACTAGCCTCAGAGGTCAAAATCCGTCATTTCCACAATCTCCTTCGGTTCCATGATTCAGCCCTCTCCCTTGGAAAGGGGGATTATCAAGAGGCAGGAATCATGGGGAGTCACCATGATGGTTGGATTATGAAATTATTGCTGAGTGACATAAGGTGAGAGGCATGTCATGCTGCCTGGGATGATTTCCCCCTCCCTCAGATCATCTGCCTGTTGATAGAAAGAAAGGAGTCTTGGACCAAAGGATCAATGACTAAGGAGAAACTAATTTGAAGGGAATCACAGTCAATAACCAGTTCTGCCTCACACTGAACATAAAATTTTGATTGCTAGGGAGGGTGTTAGTTCATATTGAATCTCCTATTCTATTTGAATTTTAAATTAAAAAGGAAGACTATGTTTTATTCTTCCATTTTTACTACTTTATTTATTTATTTTTGGTGGTACCAGGGATTGGACCTAGGGGCATTCTACCTCCGGGATACACACCCAGCCCTATTTTTTATTCTTTATTTTGAAACAGGGTCTCACTAAGTTGCAGAGGGCCTCACTAAGTAGCTGAGGCTGGCCGTGAACCCGAATCCTCCTGTCTCAGCCTCCCAAGTACTGGGATTACAAGCATGCACCACCACGCCCAGCAATTATTTTTTTGATGAACCAAAGTCACATATAATTTTAACTATGTTTGTGGCTGAAAAGTTGTTCAGAAAAATAAAAAAAATACTTACAGAGGTTTAATTTTACCTGCTGGTGAGTATACAAGGAAATTTTCTCCAACAAAAGTCATAGCATTAATATTGAAGCTCATCTCTTGTTTTGTCTTTTCTTTTGGATCAAGGAGTGCCCTTTAATTTATAGCAAAGAGAAAGGCTTAGTTTCAGAAAAGATATAACTTTACAAAGAGGAAAAACAGTGTATATAAAAAGCTATTTACCTCATTAATCATTTTTATTAAGAATCTTCTTGTACTAAAATGAACAGCCTGTTACGTGAGAAAAGGCTAAACGCCTAAATCTTGCTTTCATGGTGATAAAACGTATTATTCATATTAACAACCCTAAGGTTATTTTTTATGTGCATATAATGGTTGTGCTGATCTACTTTCAGGACATAATAATCCAGATTTTCCACTCAGCAAGGCATCTTATTCATTTAAATTTACCGCATACATTTAGAAATATGTATCAACAGTGAATATAACCAAAGTTTCCAGGTACTGTATTGAAAACATGAGCCTAAATTAGAAGGAGGGCTAAATATAAAGGTGGATGTAATGGATATACCCCCTTCTGTGCCATGAGTAGCAGGCAGATCCTTGACTTCAAGACAGAAACCCAAGGTTCTGGTTCGAACCTCTCCTTTTAGTTAGTGTTTGACAATGACCTTGGGAAGAAATTTGATCCCAGTGAATCCTGGATTTCAATTCTAAACATAGAGTTGTTATTCCTACTAAATACACCTATATAGGGTACTTCTGATGGAGTTTAAATGCTTCAGGGGGAAATAAATAGGTGAGTGACCTATTTTATTTATGAAATAAATTAACAATTCATTCACAATATTCATAATTTCTTCATTGTAATCTGGCCCTTGTCCGTTGTCTAGGATTTAAGGGTATAGTAGTGGATAAGGCGGTGTGAATGTATAGCATACAGTGTAGCATATATGGTACAAGGGAGAAATTAGAGAAGTAATCCAGATTTTTGGA
Organism: Glis glis; assembly: GCA_004027185.1. NCBI lineage: Eukaryota > Metazoa > Chordata > Mammalia > Rodentia > Gliridae > Glis > Glis glis. The sequence continues at coordinate 32,326 of PVJS01016875.1, forward strand.
ACAAAATGTGATGAGTGCCATGACTGGGGCGATTCATAAACCATGGAAGCCTGGATAGGGTTTAGGGGAATCTAAGCACATTTAGGAGGATGAGAGATGACCCAAGACTTGGCCCCATAAAACAGGAGGGTAAGTCAGTAGAAGTATGTGTAAAACACAGTCTTACCAGACTGGGGATAATCATTTCATTCAACTATCTGGATATGAAAAGCTTCCAAGTAATAAATGATGAGAAACTGACCCAACAAATAATATAAAAATAGGTATCCTTAGATACACAACATTAAGGGAACTGAAACAGAATATGTTCCCATAATTCACCAAGATGGGCAAAGGTATATAAATTACAAGAGGTCTAGTAGAAATAGTGCCCCTTTACATAAGGCCAAAGAAAGGATTAAGGTATGTATGCCATGGGCCTTCCATTTATACAGAGCCTATGGTGCGTGTTGCTATCCATCTCCTCCTTAAACGTTTAACAATGAAATTAAGGTCAGGTACTTTCATTATCTCCTGTTAAATGAGGAGTTTTAGGCTTCTTGAAGAGAAACATTTATAGAACACACACAATTAAAAGTTCTCCAGCAGATAATTGAGCTCAAACTTAAAACTCCATACTATTTAAATGTGTTACCTTTTCAACAAGTTCAGGTTTGGGTTTCATTTTGTAAGTCGATAAAACTAGGGACAGTATCTCTGTTAAACACAGTATCTCTGTTAAACACACTGCCTGCCCCTAACCTTAGTCCTATCCAAGGCTATTTTTCAGACAAGTCTCATCTCCCATGATTTTTAATCTTTCAACAGAATGAACTTTTCTAATATGCTTTCCAGCTGATACGATGCCCTGACAATGACAATTATAACAATTATGTCTGGCATGTGCATGGATCACAAGGATTCTCTGAGCTATGCCCCAGTCCTATTTTATTCCTTATTTTGAAACAGGGTCTCGCTAAATTGCGGAGGGTCTCACAAGTTGCTGAGGCTAGCCTCGAACCTGTGATCTTCCTGTCTCAGCCTCCCAAGTACTGGGATTATAAGCATGCGCCACCATGCTCGGCTTCATTTTTAAAATTATGGAGCTATGATTACTCCTATTTATAAGTGAGAAAACTTGATACTGAAGGAAAGTAAATGGTCTCTTTGAGATAGTGGGACCATATTTTGAAAAAAAAATGTATGGACTTCCATATTCTACATACTTAAGAATGACATGAAGATGTTAGTTAACTTTTCAATTTGTATTTAACTATAATTGCTATAATTGTTTAACTTATTATGTTCCATAATACTATACAGAATTGAAAACTTTTGACTTAATGGATTAAGTTGTCACTGTGGAATGTAACCTGTAAGATTTATACAATCAAGAACATTTTAATTAAAGTTCTAACACTGTTGCATACCTACTGGGTGACTGCAGGTCATCATTTTTTTCTGAACTTCATACTAAATTCAAATCTATTTCAAGGATTAAACAAAGTAAATAATATAAAGTGCCTAATGTATAGCATGAAAATAAGTGTACAACATGTGGTAACTATTGCTAATTTTAAAGTACATGTGCATATATCATTTTGTTAAAAAATAATCTCTATTTTACCAGATATGCATTGGGGAGAAAGAATATTATAATGTATTTGTTACACATCTGACTTTGAAGCTAGACACATCTCACTCAAACCTATTTCCACTGCATTTTATCTGGATGAACTTTACCTCCATTTCAAACTGGTAAAATAGGATTAATGATAGTTTGTTGCTCACAAACTGGTTTGATTATTGAAAACTGGAATGCAGGAAAGCCACAAGGTGCTCTGAATAGATTCAAATACTCAATGAATGTTTGTAATGTAGTAATTTTATCCAACAGTTGAGAGAGTTGTGATTTGCAGAATGATACAGCTTAGATTGGAACCATCTCATTATGACCAGAGCCTAGACTTGAAAGTGGGTCTATTGCCAGAATTCAGCAAGATGGCAGAAAGAGATAAGATCAGAAACTCTTTAGATCTGAAGAGAAAAATGAATGCCCAGATCCATAAAGCCCCAAAGCATCAAACAGATTAATATAAAACAATTTTTACTAAAACATTACACTTCTCCAAAGTAAAATAAAAAATAAAATTATAAACGCAGAAAGAGAAAAGCAAATTTTCACATACAGGGGAATGTGTATAAGACTATTAGTAGATTTGTCAGCAAAAACCTTGCAAACCAGAAGACAGTGGGGTGATATATTCAAACTCTTAAAAAGTAAAGCAAATCAAAAATAACTTCTAACCAGAAGTACTATATCTAGCAAAGCGGTCTTCTAAAAAATGAAGGAGAGATAAATTGTTTTTTCAGATAAGCAAAAGCAATAGGAATTTATCACCACTGGACCTGCCTTAAAAGAAATTCTAAAGGGATTTTTTCAAATTTAGACAAAAGGACACTAAGTAACAATGTGAAAACATGAACAAATAAAACTGACAAAAAAAAGAAGAATATAGTCAAATTCAGAATAATCTAACAGTTTAATGATGGTGTATAAATCACTTTTAATTCTCATATAATAGTAAAAAGATGAAAATATTAAAAATAACTACATAAATATCTGAAATAATTTGTTAACAGATATACAATATTTAAATAGCATAAATTTTGGAATAAAAAATATGAAGTGTAGGGGAAAAAGAATTCAGTGCGTGGAGTTTTTTTTTTTTTTTGCGGTACCGGGGATTGAACCCAGGGGTGTTCTACCTCCGCGCTACACCCCGGCCCTATTTTTTATACTTTATTTTGAAACCAGATCTCACGAAGTTGTGGAGGGTCTCACTAGGTAGAGAGAGAGAGACAGGGAGAGAGAGAGAGAGCGAGAGAGCTGAGGCTGGCCGCGAACCCAGATCCTCCGGTCTCCGCCTCCCAAAGTACTAGGATTACAAGCGTGCACCATGCCGGGCCTGTGCGTGGAGTTTTTGCATGCCGAAGAAGTTCCATCAAATTAAAATTGATGGTTATAACTACAAGAGGTTAGTTTAAGCCTCAAATGCTGGCGAGGATGTGGAGAAGTAGGAACTCTAATATATTGTTGGTGGGATTTCAAATTAGTGCCAATCACTTTGGAAAACAGTGTGGAGGATCCTCAGAAGACTGGGAATGAACCTACCATATGACCCAGCAATACCACTTCTAGGCATCTACCCAAAAGAATGGAAACCAAACTACCAGACTAATGCATGCTTACCTATGTTTATAGCTGCACAATTCACAATTGCCAAACTATGGAACCAGCCAAGATGTCCATCAACAGATGAATGAATTACAAAATTATGGGATATGCACACAATGGAATTTTACTCAGCCATAAAGAAGAACAAAATTATGTCATTTGCAGGGAAATGGATGGAATTGGAGAACATTATGCCAAGTGAGATTAGTCAATCACAAAAAGTGAAAAGTCAGATGCTCTCCCTAATATAGGGAATCTAGGGAGAAAAATGAGACATAGGAGGGACTCCAGACAAAGGAGAAACCTTAGATGAGTGAAGAAGGCGACCTAACTGAGGGAGATGGGAGCGGGAAGAGGGAAACACCCTAATGCACATGATGTACATTCACAAATTTATCAATCACTATGCTGAGCATGAGAAGGAGGGAAGGGGGAGGGATTGGGGTGGGAATTGGGGGAGGGCTAATTGAGTGAGGTGTGCATGTATGCCTCTACCACCCTGTACCTCATCAAGATGTATGACTATAATGCACCAATAAATAAATTTAAAAAAATTGTAGTAGATACACAAAAGATGAAGAGAAAGTAATGAAAACATGCTATCACAAAAAGTTTTCAAGTCATAGTGAAGATAGTAAGAAAGAAATTATAAAATAGTTTGAAAACAATACATAAAATGGCCATGGTAAGTTGGTACCAATCAATAAAAACTTCATTTTTTAATACTGTTATTGTGCATTATAGTCTCCCATCAAAATGTAGTTCATAGTGATAGTGACATCATACTTTAAAGGCAAGAAAACTATGCCAAAAGCTATAGGAAGTGTCAAAGAAGGTCCTTATATAATGACAGAGTAGTCAATTTATCAATAAACTGTAACAAGAATAAATATGTGTGTGTATGTGTGTGTGTGTAGGTGTGTATATGTGTGTATAAAGTGACTACAACAATTACAACCCAAGTAAATATAAAAAGCAGAACACACTAAGGCAAAACTTAGAAGTGAGAGTATATTAAAGACCTGAGCAGAAATGAATGAAATAGAGATTACAATAATAATTAAAGCAGCCATAGAAGAGATCAATGAAACTAAGAGTCAGTTTATTATAAATATAAAAATAGTCAAATATTTATCTAGACTACAAATGAAAGAGGAAACATCAGAATTGATACTGTAGAAATACAAGGATCATAGCCGGGCGTGGTGGCGCACGCTTGTAATCCCAGTACTTTGGGAGGCAGAGACCGGAGGATCCGGGTTTGCGGCCAGCCTCAGCTCTGTCTCTCTCTCTCTCTCTCTCTCTCTCTCTCCCTGTCTCTCTCCCTGTCTCTCTCCCTGTCTCTCTCTCTCTCTCTCTC
>PVJS01016876.1:0-36905 GCA_004027185.1 Glis glis
GGGGCGAGGGCGCACGCTGGGCCCCGCCCCCGCGGGCCGCTGGAAAAGTTTGCTCCGGGACTCTGCAGGGCAGAGGCTGAGCCCGCCGCTTGCGAGGACACGCGACGGGGCCCGGCGCTGCGCGACCCGGCAGGACGAGCTCGAGGGGGACCCCAGGCCAGGAGCGACCCCCCGCCCCAGGACTGGCACGGGAGCGGAGGAAGGCGTGCCCGGGCACCCCGCCCGCCGGGATGCCGGTGCCCAAAAGCTCGGTGCAGACCCAGGTGAGCGGGAGGGTCTGGTCCCGGAGGGGTGGGCCGGGGGCTCGTTGACCCACCAGGTGGACAAAATTCCAGCCCATCCCGGGCGCCACCGGGACCGAGCGCTCCACTCAGCATTCCGCGGCGGGCAGCTGCCCCTGGAGCGGTTCATGAGCGGGATCCGGAGCAGCTCTCCGGGAGAAGGTCCTGCAGTCTTTTTCCTTGGACAGTTAAAAAGTTAGGCGCCCGTCCCGGGGAGGAGGGACTGAGGACGTGGGGCGGGGGCTGTGGTCCTTTCCCTGGAAAAGTCGTTCTTTTAGGTTCTTTTAGCCATGAGTTCTAGTTTTCCTAACATTTTTTCAAACAAGTCAATTAGGGTTGTCGGGATGGGAGCTGGAAGACAAAGTTCCCACAACGCAATAATGAGGTCCTAACAGAAAATTGGCACGCTACAATTCATAACTGAGATAAGCCTAGGAAGGAGTGCTTTTAACCACCCATCCCGGAATGGTCTCTGTCTCAATCTCTCTCTCTCTCTCTCTCTCTCTCTCTCTCTCTGGCTGCAGACACTCCCCATGGCCTATTTCATTGTGGTGTTTTTATATTTAGATGTAAGAGAGGGACTCCTTGTTGGCTTTTTAAAGGGAACACACTCTGTTTTGAACATTACAGTAAAGAAAGGGTAGCAGCACGATCAGAGGGCTTCCCCACCCCTCACCGGAGCTCTAAAACTTCCAGGATTACGCGGCTTTCTAAAATCTGGACATGAGAAGCATCCACTGTTATACAGCATCACATGTGCATACTTTATCTTTTCCATAATCTTTTCTTCATAAATAAAAATCTTGCAGGCAAGGTAAAGAAAATTATAATTCCTAGAAAGTCCGGGGAAGGCTTATGTTTGCAGGCAAGCGAGCAGGGTGTCGGTGGTCAGGCGCGGGGCGCGCACACTGTGTTCAGGAGTCGTGGAAGTGTCCAGGACAGAGCTGTACAGCTTCTTAATAGATGCAGAGCTCAGTACTAGAACGAGTGATTTTGTTGCCATAGAAGGCCCACGACTTGGCTTTTTTAAAATCAGCAAACCAGGACAGGTTCACGTTGGGCCTAAGTCATCCTGTTCTCTAACCTGCCCTTAGGAGCCTCCCCCTGAGAAACAACACGAGTCAAGTCTTTGAAAAGGCCATTTTCCTCTTTACATTTGTGAATCTTCTAAGTGCATGACTCTTCTAGTTTTCTACCATATTTGGATGGTAGAAATTCTCATTTCCTGTAGAAGGCACTTTACGTATTAGCCTAATGACCCGATTCCTCAAAATTCAGGGACTGATTTTCCTCTTTCTGGAAATTATGACACTTATTTCCATGGTATCTCTTCCATCTTCCTCAATACCTACAGTGAATGTATATTTTTCTTATAAAAATAGTGAGAATTTGAACATGTCACAGTCTGGAAAGATTGGGGGTTTCCTATTGCGGAACCCCTTTTTTTCTGCCAAAGCCTGGGGTCACCCATATCAGCCATTTATATCAGCTGGTCTGTGGTGCTGTGGGCCACCTGAGCTCTTCTATCTCTTCACATCTCTTCATAATTCCTTTCTTATCAATTTTGGAGTCATTTCCTATTATTCATTTGCCATGCATTATCTATCAAATTAATTGTCTTATGAGATTCTCCCAGAAACTTTTGGAGATAATATGTTTAGAGAGAAAAGACTATCCTAAGTGGAATCCTATCTAGTTTCAGTTAATAATACATTTCGATCATCGTTTCTGTTATAGCTACTGGGCACAAAGTCTTCTTTTTTGTTATTCTTTGCATTGTATTTTTGAGGAATCCAAACTGTGTCAATATGCCAAGGCCAGTTAGGTGATACCAGTGGAAAGACTGTGGGCAGAGCGTGGCAGCCCGTGGGGCAGAGCGTGGCAGCCCGTGGGGTAGAGCGTGCCAGCCCGTGGGGCAGAGTGTGGCAGCCCGTGGGGCAGTGTGGCAGCCCGTGGGGCAGAGCATGGCAGCCCGTGGGGCAGAGCGTGCCAGCCCGTGGGGCAGAGCGTGGCAGCCCGTGGGGCAGTGTGGCAGCCCGTGGGGCAGAGCGTGGCAGCCCATGGGGAGACTCTCCCTGTGGGAGTGGGTGCTGTTGCTGGTGGGTACAGTGAGCCCGACTGGGGCTCTCTTTGGCCTTAGAGGTTCTTCTCCCTTTCCCTGGCTTTGGAATTTTCTAAATATTTCTGTAAAGCCCCCAGAACGGCGTTCCAGTATTTTGCTAGCACTGCAGTAAATGCAACTGTAAGACATACTGGAAAAGCTGTTATGACCTCCTAGTTTAAAGACCGAGTGGCAAGATCACAAACTCCCAAAGAACTCACCCTGATGGGGTGCAGTGGAACCCCGCCATGCAGACATCCAGCCCAGCCAGGCTCTACAACTCAGGACAGATGACCCCCCAGCCTCAGTTTCCCCCTCTGTACACTCAGAAGGCCTGTGCTACTGGGGAACTGGACATGGCACAGAAAGGACCGCAGCTGGCCTCCCTGGGCGGGCCACCGCTTCTTTACATTTGCCTTTGGCTCTCTGGGAACCTGTTTCTACATACCTACGTTTATTTTGCAGAAAGCTCGGTAGTAATTCAAGAGCAAGCAGCATAGAGAACGCTTGAAACGACTGGTTGCAAAGTAAAGGGGCAAACACCCCTCATGTGAAATTCAGTTGCCTTCCCATGGGCAGGTCTGGAACCGAGGAGGGTCCACGGGGCCAGACACTTGGGCAGGGACCTGAGGTCATGGGGTCACAACCTCCATGTCTTGGGGATGCCCGGACTCTGCTCAGATCCGTAATAGCATCCAAGTCAAGCTTGCTAAAGAGAAGGACTTAAAACCACCAGGAAGCAGGAAGCCCCGCCAGACAAGCCATTCGCTTTCCTTCTTCGAAGAACAGAGGGGAAAGATCCAGGTGTTTCTGTACCTGGCTTGTCTGTAAGGATTGGCTGGTGTTTCACAGAGCTTCCGGAACGCGTGCCTGTGTCAAAGCATCCTGCGCGCGAGCCTGTGCAGAGGTCTGCACGGAGTGAGGTCGCCACAGAAGACCAGAGCTGAGCAAAAGACTCCTTAGCAAAGGAATTTAGCTGGAGCCATGAAAAGGCCCGCTCATTATTTCCTCACTAAGTTCATTTAAATGAGAAGAAAGAGAAGGAAAGCGGGAGGGAGGGAGGGAGGGTGGAAGAATTCTTGAAAGAAAGAAAAGAATTCTTGCTTTCCAAGAAATTTTGCTTGTTGGCAAATATTTGATGTTTTAATTCAGTTTAGAGGATGAAGCCGTTGACTTGCCTGGGAAGACATGTCTTTTTAAAAACACAGCATTATGCATCTGTGACAAGCGAAATGTCTTTCTGTCTCATGCTCTTCTATGGGGAAAGAGGGAGAGAGAAGTTAGACTTTGTAGAAATATTTTCCTCTTTTTTTCCCTTCCCTTCTTTTTATAGTTTGTTTATTTTTCAAACTGACATGTGTGGAGAAAGTGAACGGCCAGCGTAGTGCGCACATCTGGAATCCATCTGGCCCCTCTCCCAGGCTTACCTCCCCTAGGGGATGCTCCTTTTGGGGTGGGGGAAGGTAGGCATCCCTAACATTGGCAGGGTCGAACTTGGGGTCATCCACGGGGAATGGCGTCTTACTCCTCTGCAGAAAGAAAACCTGCTGGTGTTAGAATGTCCTGAGGTGGCTAGATGATCCCAGCCTGAGGAGGCCAGCACGCGCTCCTGGGACCTCCCATGTGACCGCTGGCGCTCATTATGAGGAATGCCTGCAAACCCACAGTGCGGCTGACAGTGACCAACTGGAGTCCTGGAAGAGAGGGAGTGGGGGTGGGGAAGGAGGGGGTCTTTCCGGGAGTGCTAGGGGGCTTGTTAGCACAGGACTTGGAAGTGAGTGCTTTGTGCTCCTGAACTTCCAGCCAAAACTCTGCCCAAGCCCAGTGTGGTGGTGAATGCCTGTAATCCCAGTACTTGGGAGGCTCAGACCGGAGGATCGCAGGTTTGAGGACAGCCTCCGCAAGTAGTGAGACTCTCATCAACTTAGTGAGACCCTGTTTCAAAATAAAAATAAAATAGGGCTGTGAGTGGAGCTTAGAGGTAGAACGCCACTGGATACAATCTCCGGTACCAAAAAAAAAAAAAAAAAAAAAAGACTCTGCCAGGGGTCTGTACTGGTTAGAAGACTGCCACCAATGGTAGAGACCAGGAGCTTGTCCCAGCTTGGGTGTCCTATGCAGAGTGCCCCAGCTTTCTGAATATATTCAGAATTCGTCTGCACATCGCTGCAGCTCCGGACGCTTCTCCTTTCAGAGCGGAACGTGTGCCTTGCTACTGGGCCGATCTTGTCCTTGGGTGGGGTGCCTTTTGCTCATTTAGCAGGATGGGCTCGGCATCCACTTACAGGGGCCCAGCAAGGGCGGTTCTGAGCAGCGCTTTCTTCCGGCAAACTGGAAGTCTGTGGCCAGCTCCCCTCAGGAGTGGGGGGAGAACTTGCCGTAATTGGCTTTTGACCATGTGCAGTAATGTTTAGGCCTATCCAAAATCAATACGGCCTTTTGGCTTCTGGCCTAGCACTTAACTCTAAGAATGGGGCCAGCTTCGTAAATGTTGATAATCCAGAGAAAATGAGCCTTTCGATTCCAGCGAGGGCCAGATAGCTTCCGTTGTGCAAATGCAGAGAGTCGACTTTAACAAAAGATGCCCTGCGAAAATTCCAGTCCTTGAGTGATGAATATTCAGCTGAGGGAAATGACAACCCAGGCATTGGCGGGGAGCCTGTCACGGTCTACATCCATGGTCTCCGTGCGGCTCTCCGGCACATCTTCTACTAGTTTTATTGTGCTTAGTTGGTTGCTGGTTGTTTTTATTGTTTGCCCGTTTTTCTTTTGCTCAATCTCTCACGGGGGAGAGAGGGAGCTAGTGGAGTGTTGGGTCTGTTAACCCTCTCTGCTCTTTCTCCTGAGAGCGGGTCTAGATCTGGCTGTTGTCAAGAGACTCACTGCCCTTCTACACACACTTTCTGGCAAAATCCAAGGTGTGCAGAACCTTCCAGGGGCGATAAGGTGTAGAATATGAGGTATGGGGTTACTGTGGGGAAAAGCAAAGGAGACAAGCTGAGTTAGTGCAAGAACAGTCTGCATGGGCGGGCGCGGCGGCGCACAACGATCATCTCAGTACCTGGGAGGCTGACACAAGAGGATCGCAGGTTCGCGGCCAGCCTCAGCAACTTAGCGTGGCTCTCGGTAACTTAGTGAGACCCTGTTTCAGAAATAAAAAATAAAATAGGCCCAGAGGTAGAATGGCCCTGAGTTCAATCTCACACACACACGCACACACACCATACCACATGAAGCTGCACTTGAACTCCCACCGGAGCCGGGAAGATGGTAAGCAGCAGCGTGGTGGCAAGCAGCTGACGGGAGCCGCCCCAGCCAGAGCGTCTGTGCTAATGGACTTCTAGTTCTGGCTCAGGAAGTTCCAGAAGCTTCTTAGTATTTCCGTTTTTCAAAAGATAACTTGCATTTGGGTGGGGTGGTACTGGGCAGTGAACCCAGGGTGCTTTACCACTGAGCTGCCCTTTACCACTCCCCAGCCCTTTTTATTTTGAGACAGGGTCTTGCTAAGTTGCTCAGGTTGGCCTTGAATCCTCCTGCCTCAGCCCCCTGAATAACTGGGACTATAGGTGTGCGCCACCATACCCAGAAACCTGCATTTTTTAGAAGTGATGTACACCCCATGGGAAAAGTCACAGGGGGCTGGGCTGGTCCAGGAAGATGCTACAGAACCGGAACAGTGACTTGGAGCCTGGAGGACAGATGAGAGAGAAATAAAAATTAGGAGCCATGCGAGTGGAATGGGGCCATGGGGGAGCTGCCCACTGAGCTGCCCTGTCCGCCTCCAGGAGAAGCTGCAGGGGCCCCAGGTCCTGGCCGGGTGGGGAGCCGCCCTGGGTAAGGCCAGGCTGGTGTGGGTGGGCTCGTGAGTGACAGGGGCGGCCGGGCAGGTGACCCCCTCCTGTCCTTCATCATCAGCCCAATCTCAGAGCGGGGCAGCTGTTCTTTCTGAAGTTAGATGAGGGCTTTGGCCAATATATAAAGGCTTCAGCCAGCACGTGGCCTTCAAGCTGACCTTGACCCAGGCTCTCATGGAGGGACAGGCAGCTCCAGGCAGAGGACAGACGTCAGCTCAGATAGCTCCCAGGACTTCTGGAAGAACCGACCCTCCAGCCTCCAGGATACTGGGAGAAATCTCTGCCAAGAAGTCAGGGACGGTCTCTCCCCAATCTCAGAAAACCCAAGTCCTCCAGCGTGACGTGGGGGAGGGCTTGCATTGCGCGTGCTGTCCCTAGAGGGTGGCGAGGCTGTGGGGACCCTATGATGTCACCTTTGCTTCTCAGCCCCATAGTGCAGCCTTGCAGAGACTGGCTGGTCCTCGCTGGTCCTGGATTCATGCATGGGAGGGAACTCATGGTGGGGGAGGCCTTCAGATTCTATGGAGCCCCCAAAAGCCAGGCCCTGTACTGCTGCGGAGTGGGCCGTGTCTCTGAACTAAATTCAGGGCTGTGGCTGAAATATCAGAGTAAAAAAATCTTCACTATATATATATAGTGGGCTAATTTAAATTAACTTCATTTGACTTTTATTAAATATTTAAATACTTGAATAATTTGGGGGAGATGCTGGGGATTGAACCCAGGGGCATTCTACCTCTGAACTACACCCACAGCCCTATTTTTATTTTTTGTTTTGAAACAGGATCTCACCAGATTGCTGAGAGTCTAAGTTGCTGAAGTTGTCTTCGAACCTGCAATCCTCCTGTCTCAGCCTCCCAGGTACTGGGATTACAGGCGTGCACCACAGTGGTTTAAAGCTTTTTTTTAGTACTGGGGATTAAACCCCGCATCTTGTGCATGCCAGGCAAGTGCTCTACCACTGAGCTACACCCTCAGCCCTTCCAGCCCATTTTATTTTTTATTTTGAAACAGGGTCTTGTTAAGTTACTGAGGATTGCTGAGGCTGACCTCAAACCTGCAATCCTCCTGCCTCAGCCTCCCAAGTACTGGGATTACAGGTGTGTGCCACCATGCCTGGCTAAGTAATTTTAATTTACAATAAGTGAGTCTAGAAAGATCCCACCTGATCTCATCCATGTGGAAACTAAAAATGTTGATTTCATAGAGTAAAAAGTGATTACTGGAGGCTGGGGTGAGGGGAAGAGGGAGACAGAAGGAGGTTGGATACTGGGCACCAAGTTACAGTCAGAGGAATACGTTCCCACGTTCTGCAGTGCAGTAGGGTGTCTGTAGCTTACAACAATTTATTATATATTTTATAAAGAGCTACAAGAGGGGAATTTGAAACTTTCCAACACAAAGAAATGATAAATGTTTAAGGAGATGGAAATGTTAGTTATCCTGATAATTACACGTCATATACATGCTATCAAATTATCACACTAAGCCGGGCATGGTGGTGAACACCTGTAATCCCAGTACTTGGGAGGCTAAGACAGGAGGATCACAGGTTTGAGGTCAGCCTCAGCAATTTAGCGAGACCTGTTTCAAAATAAAATAGGGCTAGGGGTGTAGGTCAGAGGTTCAATTCAGGTGTTGTCCCTAGGTTCAATTCCCAATACCCTCCCCCAAATGATCACCCTATTCCCCAGAAAAATGTACAATTAGTATGTGTCAATTACAAATAAAATAAGTGAATCTACGGAGAGCAATCTCTGCCTTCATAGCTGAGTCTGCATCCTCCTCAGTATCCCAGATATACAGGACCCAGTGGAAGGAGTGTTAACGTGCAGGAGCCATCGGTGCCTGGTGCGTGGAGTCGCTGCCTTTGCCCTCTCAGAGTGCGGCCAGATGCACCCCCTCTTCCGGCTCACCTGCATCAACTCACTTATGCTCAATATTCAGGCCCCTAGTTTCTTTTGGGAGGTGCAGGGATGGAACCCAGGGCCTCAAGCGTGCTGAGCCCACATGCTACCGCTGAGCTGCACCCCAGCCCAGGACTCTGCATTTTAAGCCACAAAGTGTGTGATTTTCACGGCTTTCCTCCCTTCCTTTAACCTGGGTAGTGGCTGAGGTGGAGGCTCGTGTCCCTTCCTCAGTGAGCTCAGAACGCAGCTGTGTACTGAGCGGCCGCAGGGCACGCCCAGCCTTGGGCTGTTCTTCCTGGGATGGCTGCCTGGCCGGCCTCGGGGCTCGCTGCCAGGCAGACCTAAGGCCCATCCAGACCCCAGGGGAAGCCATCCACGGGAGTACAGTGCTTCCCACGGTGGCACCCCAAAACTCATCAGGAAGGCCTTGGAACCCAGTTATGCTGAATATCATCCTGTCGTTTCTTTGTGTGGTTTTTGGTTTGTTTAGGTTTTTTTTTTTTTTGCTTTCTTTGGGTTTTGTTTTGTCCTAAGAAAACCCTGTTTGTCTCTAGGTAACTGGGGGATGATGGTTTACCAGCTCCCATGTGGTTAGTACTCCCCAGTGATTAGAGACTTCCAAGTGGAACCTTCCTTTGGGTCTGCGTGTCTCGGTTACATGACTAAATGAGTCATGCATTGAGTTCACCCCCCTGGTAACTCCAGACCCCAAATAGCTTTCCCTGGTGTCCTTCAACCACTTAGAAAGTTTCCTTGTGGTGCAAACCTATAATCCTACTACTTGGGAGGCTGAGACAGGAGGATCTCAGGTTCAAGGCCAGCCTCAGCTACTTAGACCCTTGGCAATTTAGGGAGACCCTATTTCAAAATAAAAAGTAAAAACAGCAGAGGGTGGAGTTTGGAATGCCTCTGGATTCAACCCCCAATGCCTATAAATAAGTAAATAAATAAATAGCAATGTTTAAAGACTGCCTCCCTGGCCTCCCCTCTGCCCACGTGCTGCAGCATGTTCACACCGTGGTCAGGTGGCGGTCGCTTACCCGCGGGCTTCCTTTCTTCTTACAGGAACCTGTTTTCAGCACCGAGGTCCCAGGCTGGCCTGCATGCAGTCCTGAAGCCGCCGCCACGGAGCCGGTCGTCCCTTGACATGAACATTCCCTGGGCGCCCTCTGGTGGATTCCAGCGCTGACCGCCCATCCATGCCCAGCGATGGCCTCCTCGCTCCCGCCGCGCCTCCAGCCCGCCCTGGGGAACGAGACTCTGCAGGCGCACTACAGCTACGTGGGGAAGCTGAAGGGCCGGCTGCGGGACCCCTCCGAGGGCAGCATGCTCACCACCGTCCTCTTTTTGGTCGTCTGCAGCTTCATCGTCTTGGAGAACCTAATGGTGCTGATCGCCATCTGGAAAAACAATAAGTTTCACAACCGCATGTACTTCTTCATCGGCAACCTGGCTCTCTGCGACCTGCTGGCCGGCGTGGCGTACAAGGTCAACATCCTGATGTCGGGCAAGAAGACGTTCGGCCTGTCTCTGACGGTCTGGTTCCTTAGGGAGGGCAGCATGTTTGTGGCCCTCGCGGCGTCCACCTGCAGCTTACTGGCCATCGCCATCGAGCGGCACCTGACGATGATCAAGATGAGACCCTACGACGCCAACAAGAAGCACCGCGTCTTCCTCCTCATCGGGATGTGCTGGGTCATTGCCGTGTCGCTGGGCGCCCTGCCCATCCTGGGCTGGAACTGCCTGCAGAACCTCCCCGACTGCTCCACCATCCTGCCGCTCTACTCCAAGAAGTACATCGCCTTCTGCATCAGCATCTTCATAGCCATCCTGGTGACCATCGTGATCCTGTACGCGCGCATCTACTTCCTGGTCAAGTCCAGCAGCCGCAGGGTGGCCAACCACAACAACCCGGAGCGGTCCATGGCCCTGCTGCGGACGGTGGTGATCGTGGTGAGCGTCTTCATCGCCTGCTGGTCCCCCCTCTTCATCCTCTTCCTCATCGACGTGGCCTGCAAGGTGAAGGAGTGCCCCGTCCTCTACAAGGACCGGTGGTTCATCATGCTGGCCGTCCTGAACTCGGCCATGAACCCCGTCATCTACACGCTGGCCAGCAAGGAGATGAGACGCGCCTTCTTCCGTCTGGTCTGCAACTGCCTGGTCAGGGACAAGGGGGCCCGCGCCTCGCCCATCCAGCCCGCGCTGGACCCCAGCAAAAGCAAATCAAGCAGCAGCAACGACGGCAGACACTCCCCGAAGGCCAAGGAAGCCCTGCCCCACACCGCCACCTCGTCCTGCGTCGCAGACAGGAACAGGACTCTTCAGAACGGGGTCATCTGTAAGTGACCCTGTCCGTGTACTCCGCTCCACGCCAGGCTCTTATTTATTGCACGGGCCACGCCCACATGGGCCCCTAAAGAGCTGTGACTTAGGAGAGATTGCCCAGCAGACTGCCCAGGGTGGAGGTCCCCGGAGGAGGGCGCCCGAGGAAGCACCGGCAACATAGACACCGTGCCCTGTCCCTTTCGGGCACTGAATGTACTGAGCTGTGACAGTGTCCACCGCCTGCCTCTGGATCTTGGACGCTGCTTCCCGTCATTCCCAGAGAGGGAAGGTCGTGGGCTCCGTGAGGGCCCTGTGTCTCTGTGCCTCTGGAGACATTCTGAACTTCACACTACATTTATTTGCATAGGAAGGTGCTTGTGTAATGTGTTCATTTCTATGTTGTATGGAATCTGCCTCCCAGGCATCTGCCGCGTGGTATGTATATAGTCGCAGCACCCCACGTGGTTATGTAACTGGTTCTTAATGTGCTGTGACTGCAGCACCAGCTACAGGACAAGGTGTGGATTAGGCGGAAGTACCGCTTCCGGCCACCTCAGACTGAGATGAAGGCTTGTGGCAAGCAAGTTTTTAAGGCCCAAATTCCCCAAAAAGGCTTGGGTGGGTCTGACCCTAGCCAGCCCTGAGTCCTTTCTGTCATGTGTCCCTGCATAATTGTAAGCATACCCAAAAACCAGGTCACATGATCCTTTAGGGGTTTCTGCAGATCACCGGAAAGCCAACCAGGATCTCTCAAGAGCCAGTGCTCCACAGCTAACCAAAGATGCCCACGAGGGATGGGCAGGGCTGTGTCTCCATCCAAAGGAGAAGTTTACAAGACAGCACGCTGGTTCTGTGTCATTTGATTCTGTGTTGGCAAAGCACAGAACCGGTATTTCCCCACGCCACTGCCACCACCGCCACCAAGTAGCTGGGACCCTCAGCAAAGTCCCGCAGCTTCCACCAGGACGATTGGTGAGAAGAGTTTAATTGTCAGGTTAGGAAACGTGACCTGGCGGTTTATGCATCCTTCACAGCGAGGCATCGCCAGCATGCCTACAGGAAACCGGTATTTAGCTTTTCAACATAAATGGAACCTACATCTGTCTGTTTAGCTTACTGGGGAACTACTCGGAAGACATCTCTGTACGTGTTCCTCCCCAAGGATTCTACATGCAGTACACATAGATGAAGAGCAAACACATATGTAGAGCTAGCATGCACATGGTCTCTGTATTGATGAGTACCTTGTAAAACACAAAAACAAAGCCGGGAGCGGTGGCACACACCTGCAATCCCAGTACTTGGGAGGCTGAGACAGGAGGATAGCAGGTTTGAGGCCAGCCTCCACAACTTAGGGAGACCCTGTTTCAAAATAAAAAAAAATAAATAAGGGCTGGGGGTGCAGCTTGGAGGTAGAGCACCCCTGGGTTCAATCCCCAGTACCTAAATAAATAAGCAAACAAGTACAAAAACAGCCTTCAAAAGCATTCTTGCTTAGGTGAACCTCATGTCAGAGCCCCCTAAAGCTTTTAGGTTTAGTAAGAATTTTGCCCTATTAATACCTAAAAGAGTATTCTTCACACATGAATGACTGCTTCTAAGAGAAGTTAATTCCTGGTTGTCGTGCGATCCAAATTGCTTTTATTGAGGCACATTTCTGTACCACATAGTGACCAAAGACTGCCCTAATTTTTGTTCCTGGTAAGATAGAGCCTGCTGGTAAGGAGACTGTCCTGGAAGCCTTTGTCACTGCCTCCTCCACATCACTGAAAGCCACTTCTCTTACCAAAGAGCATGAGAAAACTCAACCAGGGCATTTCTAGGAAAGGAAAGGACTGAGATTCCAGGTTAAGAGACGACAAAGGTACACCAGGAAGCCACAACGCGTCTTCACACAGGAAACAAAATTCTTTTTAAAACTTGATCTGTCACAGTTTTAAGCTGCTTTAGAGGCCTTAAATCTCCCTGCCACTAATTATTAATAACACTCGGTTCCCTCACCCTGACTTCTCTGATATCTGCATATGTCGGCTTTCATTCATTCCTCCTTCTTGGGATCCCATCGCTATTCCTGGGAGGAGGTATCCGTGTTTGTGACTCGACATGAGGCTCCCTGGAGATAACCCAAAACTTTCAAGCTGAACTAAAAATACACTAAAAAAGTAATTGTGCTCACTTGATATATGGAAAAAAAAAGAGCAGTCATCGCCTTTGACGTGCATGCACATTCCTACGCAGCCCGCCGGGGGATGGCTTAAGAGCTGCATGTGTCGAAGCCCTCGCCCTGGAGAGTGGCAAAGAGCATCTTACAGCTGCCAGCAAGCGAGGCCTTAGATCGCATCACATTTAGTAACCCCGACTATTTCTGATGTATGTTTGTTTAAGAAAAATAAAACCCAAAGTCTTCGGTCCCCCGTCCTTGGGAGTGTGTGTGAAGGGGTGGTCTTGTGGTCTTCACCGGCGTCTCCCGCGTGGTGGGCAGTGGTGGGCTTGCTTCTCACCTCTACCCGTGCTCCCATTTCCAGAATGAACACTTTTTAGAACCCCGCATCACCTTTCCCCTCGTGCCTGCCCACTCTTACAGATGGTGTTTCGATGGAGCTTGGGTTTGTTGGGTGCTACTTACAACATTTGGTGGAGTCTCCTGTTTTGAGGAAAGGTAACAGAAGGCTCTTTCCATGGGGAGGAAATAGTAGGAACCGTGACCATAAAGCCTGGCTCAGAGACATGGGACATTTGCTTCTGCTTCGCTTGCTGTTACAAGAGAAGGGGCTAAGGAGGCGATCCTTTACACTAGCTCTCTCCCTTACAAGTGGCGAGTGTCCAGCTCCGTCCTGCGCCCTGGGCAGAGAGGAGCCTGTGTTTGACATCAGTGTCCTGCTGGTGATACTGTTACAACCCGTGATTAAATGCCACAACACAGCTAGCTAGAGACTGGAGCCTTCTGGCCCATCTGTCTCCCTTCGATTGTGTCCAAGGCCAACTAGGCACTGGGTGACAAGAATTGTTTCTGCCAAGCCGCCATTTTTCCTTCTCCTGAAGAAAAACTGAGAATACCTGCTTTCTAGAAAACAGTTTCAAACTTCCCCCTTTCTTTTGTGAGGCAGTACAAGGTCCATCACGCGAAGGAAGGAAAGAGACTTTTCAGAGCAGCCTTTATTGCCAGCACACTTACATTATAGTCATTAAAACAATAGACTGTTTAAAAATGGTTGTTTCTCAACCCTTGAACCATAGTTATTCCGTGCTGGCAAAGAATCTTTCACAGGAATGTGACATTGTGTGCATTTTATAGAAAATGTCTAATTACATTACCAGTTCCATGCTTTTAAATTGGACTTAACAAGTGCAAAACCTCAACACCCAAATGGTTTTAGTAGCTAAGTTAAATATCCAAAGGGGTTGCTACATAATCAAGCACTCATACCACTGCGCCCGGAAGAAGGCACATTTTCTGATGACCAGTTATAAGGAGAAGTGCAGCATTACCGAAATCAGGTGCGGCATCTTGCACCCGGCTCACAGCGGTAACACCTGGGGACGCTTTGTGTTAGCGCCACCTGGTGAGCCTGAAGCACAGGGTGCCCCAGGTGCATGGTGGGTCCTAACTGGAGACCACATTTCCCAAAGAAGTAATATGGGTTCCTTGAAAGCATCTACACCAATTAATTATCTTCACCCATTTATTCTCAGATCTCCAAAGAAGTGGCCGGATAACTTAGGTTTTATCGTTTTTATAGAACAAAGATTAGAAAACTTGAAGTCGGTTTTGTATTTCTACTCCTCAGGGCGTCTGAGAAGCCAGGTCTGTTCTGATGTCAAAGAAGCAAGGGCCAAGGTGGCAGCGCACGCAGACGCAGACGCACAGCAATTCTCTTTGTTTCACAAGAGTTGGTGGAAACAAACACAAGAATTTCAAACACTATTCGCTTACAGTTTTGTGTAATTTGCCATCCAGATGCATTTTGAAAAGTAATAAATATCATTTATTACACGTGGAATTTACGTGGTGTTGTCTCCTGATCCTCAGATTTCAACACCAAGTGTTTAATTCTGAATACAAAGAAACATTCACATACTTAATTTCACAATATTCTGAAACAAGGAAGAGTCAAAGGTCAAATGAACAGAACATTCCACTCGCAAGTCACACACAGCTGCTACCAAAAGAAAGTAGCTCGTTGTTCCGAGATGGGCTTGTCCCGCGTGCCCACTCCGTGTCGCGTGAGGTCCCTGGTTGGGGCCGGTATTGTGTGGAGATGTGGACTCGTGTGTCACTCAGAAGCTCAGAGCCCGCGGCCTCACCCCCATTGCAGAGTTTTCTGTCTACCACAGCTCAAGGAGAGACAACCCGATACAGACTTGAAACGGTATGAGTTTTGATTTTCTGTGGTTTCTTCTGCCAGAATGTCTGTGTGCGCCCTGGGGTGGAGCCTGCGTGTTTGGGTTTCAGGGATTCTCTTGTGCAGGGTATTTGGGAGAGTCAAGAGCAGCAAGGGAGGCCAGGAGCTCCTCTCGTCTCGCACCCTTCTGACACTGGCCCATTTGTACCAGGTGAGTCCTGCACCCGCCCAGTCCTCGGCCTCCACGCCCTGCTCTCACCCTCCACCGACAAAGCCGTCAAGAGGCCCTAGTCAACCCAGGGCCCCCCGCCCCGGTCCTGTCCACTCGAACGCACCAGCACTCTAAGGCTTGTGCCGTGTGCGTGCGTGCGTGTGTGTGTGCATGTGCGTGTGCGTGTGTGTGTGTGCATGTGCGTGTGCGTGTGTGTGTGTGTTGATTTCCTGCTAGATAATAACCTCAGGTAGAAACCCTGTCTGTTCACCTCTCCATCCCTGAGCCCAGCGCAAGGTCTCCACATAGGAACTAACGCACAAAGGGGCCGAGGGGACTGGGTAGAAAAGCCAAAGCGCTGTGCCAGCCGTGCACAGGTGCAAGAGCGTCCTGCAGCTGCGCACGGCTGCACAAATACAGATGTGAGCACCTTCTGTTTGCGCTTCTCCTACTCTGCCTTCTCCTCTCCATGTCTTCCCCACCAGCTTCTCTTCTTTCCCTAGTGTCCCTCTGTCCTCCTGTCTACTCCTGCTCCTTTTGTGCTATGGTCCCTAAGAGGGACCCTCCTCCTCGTGTCCCTGGCCTGTCAATCCCCCAACTCTTGACATGTGTTGGACTTTCTAGTTGTCCTTGTTAGTTACACAACCCAGAAAGGAGTCTGAAGGTGCACAGCACAGAGCCAATCTTGCATTTGTATGTATATGCACACACACAACACACACACACACACAACACACACACACACACACAGATCTATCTCCATTTTAATCAACACAAGTATACGCATGTGTATATATACATGTGCAATTCACAGTCACAAGTCCTGGTATAAAGTCGCAATTTTTCTGGTTGCTCTAAAATGTGCCAGTTTTAAAACTGTGCAGTTGTTGCTTGCAAACTTATAAATATGCATGGACCCCATTATAAATAAACCGTGGCTGGCAGATGGTATTCTATCTGCCAGCAAATGGTTGTGTGGAGTTGAAGTACTTATTAATCCTCCACTTTTAAATTCGCAGCATGGACCCTGGGAGCTCTGACATGAACCGGCATGAAAACTTAAATACTGAACTAGAGGGGTGGGCCACCACTAAGAGACAGGGAAGAGCCGGAGACGCTCATCAGTCAGTGGTTCTGAGTCAAGAATTCTTGACCCTCCACCTGTACCAACTTGCAATGTAATTGAAATGCAAATTCTCAGGCCTCACACCAGACCCAAGTGAGTCAGGGGCCCCCGGTTGCTGAGCCCCGCAGACTGTGTGTGGATCAGCAAGCAGGGTGGTTCTGATGCCTGCCTTCCACGCCAAGTCTGATTATTAAGAACACCTGTCTATAGCGGGGCGTGTAATCCCAGTACTTGGGAGGCTGAGACAGGAGGATGGGCAGGTTCGAGGTCAGCCTCAGCAACTTAGACCCTCAGCAACTCAGTGAGACCCTGTTTCAAAATTTTAAAAAGGGTTGGGGGTGTAGCTTGGAGGTAGAATGCCCCCGGGTTCAATCTTCAGTACCAAACAAACAAAAAGAATGCCAGGACTTCCAGGCTTTCAAAACATGCTCAGATGTGCCCAGGGCTGGTCAGAAACTGTCCCCAGAAACAGCCTTCAGCTAATGATGGCCTTGGTGGAGAGCCTGGATATCTCCTGCTCTGCTGGGCCACCTCTGCGGTGAGCTCGGCCCTGCCTCCCAGGCCTCTCAGTGGAACGAAGCCCTGTCGTCCACCTTGTGGAAACTCGCTTGACAATGCGGTCCCTCCCTGTCAGCCTCCCTCCCTCCCCACTGCTGAGACTGTCACCAAATAGATGGCGAACGCTCAAGCCGTCTTCATGCTCTGCTTCCAGAAGAACCCCAACTGAGGCAGGAAACAGGAGCCCTGCCTTCCACCCGGTGACCAGCCTTCGTGCCTTCTGAGATGGAGCACAAATGGACAGCCTGAGCTTCATGTGCAAGCCCTAAAGGACCGTAGTAAGCCCCACATTCTCTCCTCGACTCGGCCACTGGCTGTCGCCATCCTCCGGCAAGTCCCCTGGCTCCAGTTTCCACATCTGAAAAATGAGGGTCCCCTCAGCTAGACCGGGAAGCCCCCTTGCCACACCGCATGGAGCCGACGGTGGCAGTTAGCAATGTGTCCCAGGAATGGGGTTTTTCTCCTTTGTCTTTCTTAGAAAACACTTTAAAAAGTTCCACAAGAACCAGTGTTATTCTGAACCCCACTGCGTGGCTTGTCTGGGTGCGAGGATCTATTTTGCATTCTTTCCACCATCCTCCTCCGCACCTCCAGCCTGCTGTCGCATCCACAGGAAGGGATCCACAGGTGGCACGCAGCCTCAGGCCAGCGAGAGAGAACCAACGCAGGCTTTTGTGAACAGAGAAGCCCCAGAAGTAACTGTGCACACGTTACGCGCCTCCATCAACACCCTGCCCGACATTCTCTCATGGTGCGAACTGTGTGATGTGGACCAAGCCAGGGCTCAGAGAGGCCCAGCTGCAGCCCGAGGCCATGGCATCCTGGCGTGCTGGCGCTGAGCTGGACAGAGGTGTCCACCCGCCGCTGGCACTGTCCCAGGGATGTCTGCGGTCCTGGCGTCTGCTCATCTCAGCCCTATAGGAAAGGAATGTAGGACCGGCCGTCCTGTGGTAACTAATGCAGAGGACCTGGGGATAGAGGTCTGTGCTAAAGCATCGCTCAGATAATGGAGACATCCGTGTGTCTACGATCCTGGGAAGGAAGGCCTCACGTCAGGAGCTGGGTTGGCTTCAAGACCCCAGCAGAGCGTGGAGGCTGGACATGTGCCAACAACGACCCCACGCCATTAGCTCTCATGGGTCCACTCCTCCATGGGCCTGTCCTTCCTTCCAAGCTAGGCCCTCACCTCCTCATGGTTTATCACTGTCTGTCTTCATTTGGAATCACCCACAACTCCCTCCCCGCTGGAGGCCCTCAGGGACACTGTATGTGGCCCAACTGGACCATGGTCCATTTACCCCAACATCCAAGATGGCCTGAAAAAGAAGAGCTGCTCATCAAGGCTGAGCAGGTGTCCGCCCTTCGGTCTTCCACATACCGAAAGGCCTGCCCACAGCACAGTAGCCCAAGCCAAGGGTTTGAATTGCTGAGGCCAGCCTCTGTGTGTGTGTGTGTGTGTGTGTGTGTGTGTGTGTGTGGTACTGGGGCTCAAACCCAGGGTGTTCTACCACTGAGCTACACCCCTGCCCTTTTCATCTTTTATTTTGAAACAGGGTCTCACTAAGTTGCCGGGGTGTCTCCTGCAGCTGCCCACCTGATGCTGCAGAGAGCTGTTCCAGGGGAGCCTGGGTGGTCAGGAATCAAAGCTGACTTAAGCCACAACCCCAAGGAGCTGCATGGATACTTCATCCAGGAGGGTAGGGTGGCAGGGGTTGGCATGGGTCTCCAGGGCCATGCCAACTACCAGGCAGTAGCAGAGAGAGACAGGCCCTTTTTAGACTGCTGCCCCCGACTTGCATCCCAGCGGAAGCAGAGTTCTGGGTGGAGGGCAGCAGGGCCCGGCATACTCCAGAGGCCTCGGGGGCCCAGCACAGCATGCAGCTACTGTGCACTGGGAGTCGGAGCCGGGAATACACGGTGGGGCGCTGCTCTGCCTGGGTTTACAGCTCAGCAGCTCTGCCGCCAGGCAGGAGCGCAGGCGCAGGAGGAGGGCCCAGCCTGGGGCGAGAGGGGCTCTGCTGGCTCACCTCCACATCCTAAGCTCCAGGCACAGGCTAGCGCACCACAGAGCGCAGGAGATACTGAGTGAGCACTACAGCGCTGAGCAAGCCTCAGTTTCCCCGTGTGTGAGGGAGCAAGACATGAGATAACTCACATGCTCTAACACACTTCCACATGGAAGGGGACATGGGAGACTTCTGTCATCCACGTGTCTGAAATCTGCTCTGAGCTGAAAGGGAAGGCTGACCTTTCACACGGCGCTATTCCAGCGTAACCAATCCTGAAATAGGAACTAAAACTACATATTTTGAGTTAATGTTGAAAAGAGGAAAAAAAAAACTGACCCCAAAACTTTTAACTTTCTAAATTGATACTCAAGTGGAAAAATATATATTACCTGTTATCCTTGAAATGAATGCTGACTTCGGAGGAGAGAGCTACTATAAGTGCAGATTACCACTTGTAACTTCCTTGAGAGGAAAATGGATAGAGTTCATAATTTGTTGTTGTTGTTGTTTGTGTGTTTTGTGTACTGGGGATTGAATTCAGGGGCGTTCTACCTCTGAGCTACTCCCCAGGCTTTTTATTTTTTATTTTGAAACAGGGTCTTGCTAAGTTGCTGAGGGCCTCACTAATTTGCTGAGGCTGGCCTCAAACTTGTGATTCTCCTGTCTCAGCCTCCCGAGTACTGGAATTACAGGTGTGCACCACATGCTTCCTTTCCTACGTTGCTAGTGCCCTGAACACCTTCCCTTTGGACTCACACAAGCAAGGGATGCAAGAATGATGCAAGAAGGTAACCTCATGCATTTTTATATGCAGTATCTATTCACACACAAGAGGAACAGGCCTGTATGTGTGTACAGGTGCAGCCTCCCAGGGGAAGGAGGGCAGGTGACTCTTGGGAGCCACCGCAAAGCCTATGGGGCAGGAGGCTGAGCCAGCCACTACCCGCATCCCCGCTCAGCCCCACGACGCTGGGCAAGTCAGAGCAGGGGACCTATGCCCTGTCCCAACCCAGCACCAGCCAGGAAGTGGCCGGATGGGTGGTCTACATCAGCGCCAAGTTCTCCAGAGCTCTGATCCCCACAGACCATTCTAGAAGATCGACTCCCTGTCAGCTTGGACTCCTCAGACCCCCCAAGGCCAAAGCCTCCATAGGAGGCCCTGTGTAACGCCTGGGACCTACCCGGCCCATTCTGACCCGTGAGCTCCACTCCGTCCCCCATCTGACCACACACCCACGCAGAAGCGGGTTTGCACACCTAGCTGAGCTTCACACGGTCCTGACACCCCAGATATCCCAAGCCCCGCTTCACCCCTCTGAAAGCACCGATTCGTCACTTTCCAACTCTACCATGCAGAGCCGCCTCTGTCAGCAGGCCCGGGTGCCACGCGCCAGGACCTCCGGGGCCAGCGCCAGCGTGCCAGCCAACCAATGACTCACCCACTAACTACGTCAGAAAGGCAGCACCTGTTACGGCCCGGGCGCTCTCAGCACAGGCGGGGTTTTAAGTCACACTCCTAACACCTAAGCGTAGCTCAGAATGTGACAGCATTTGATGTGGAAGAGGGACGGGGCCAGGAGGAACCCGTGCAGGGACAGCGAGGGCTTCGCCATCCCCCTGTCCCGGGAACCTCCACTGCGGCTCCTTCCCAGTGTATACGCAGACCCAGGAGTGCGGCCGGCGTGCGGCCTCTGGGCTGGGCTGTGGACGTGCCATGCAGGTACCGCTGCACCCATTTCACACGCTTTTTACTCTAAGTGGGGCAGGGGCGATTTCACTAGCAGCTGCCACCAGCAGCCGGTGGTCACCCTGCTGGCTGGAAGGACAGACAGATGGAGAAGGTGACACGCCAGCCTTCCACACACACACGCACATGCACACACACGCCTGCAGGCGACTGTTCCGTGGATGAGAACAAGGGCACACTTTCCATCAAGATCTCCATGGGCGAGCCCCACTTTGTGCCATATTTGGCCTCAAACAAATTCTAGGGACACACAACACACACACACACACACACATGCAAGCACACACACGCACGCACACTCAGAACCTGGGGCAGGTTCCCAGCTCAGCAAGACCCTGTTCTTTGTGTGTGTGTGTGTGTGTGTGTGTGTGTGTG
This sequence comes from Glis glis, assembly GCA_004027185.1. NCBI lineage: Eukaryota > Metazoa > Chordata > Mammalia > Rodentia > Gliridae > Glis > Glis glis. The sequence continues at coordinate 20,841 of PVJS01016876.1, forward strand.
TGTGTGTGTGTGCGCTTGTGGGGGATTGACCCTGGGGCATTCTACCTCTGAGCTACACCCCTAGCCCTATTTATTTTTTATTTGAAACAGATTCTCACTAAGTTGCTGAGGGTCTTTCTAAGTTTCTGAGGCTGCCCTCAAACTTGTGATCCTCCTGTCTCAGCCTCCCAAGTACTGCCATTACAGGCAGGTGCGGTGGCGCCTGGCTTCCCATAGTACTTTAAGGGCTAGACAGGATTTGAGCAACGTGCTGTTCATTCTATTACAATTCCACACTTGTTCCGGCATCTCCCGCTTGCCTGCAGCCCCCTTGTCGTGTGCTTATTGGGTAAAACTGCAGGGCGCCCCTCCCTGGTGAGACCTCCCAGTGGAACGGGTCAGTTGAGTTACACTTTTGCTGGGACAACTACAGTCAAACTTTTTTTTTTTTTCATTAAAAACATACAGCACGGGGACATTAGTCTTACCTCTCTCTTAGTCTTAAAAAATATAAATATAGAGGGATCCTTTGTACAGGATGTATACGTATGTACACCTTCAATATGCTTGTGAGGAATCGGGACAAGTTTATGAAACTTGAAGGAAGCCTTCCTGGGGGGCTCCCGCAGCCGGCCGCCCCAGCCCCCGCCGCCGAGGCCCGCAGCCCCTCACTGCTTCCTCTCCACCGGCTGCTGCAGGCACAGCTGGCTCCCAGCCGAGACGATGGGCAGGCCGTTGTCCAAGTGGTGGCTGATGAGGTGGCCGATGCTATTGAAGACCCTGTCCTTCGTCCGGATCTGTGGAGGAAGCAGATGGCAGGTCTAGTGCGGCCCACAGGCAGGAAAGAGCCGCTGTGCTCAGCGCCCCCGGGACCACTTCAATTGGCCCAGAGGGCAGGGCAAGGAGCCGGGCAGCCTCCTTGGCACCTGGGGGTCACCCTGCTGCAGAGACACTGTCCGCAAAGACCCCGGTGGCTGTCCACTGTGGGGCATTCTGCCGCTCTGAGACCGAGCCCCACAGTGCCCCACCCTCTGTTCCACGAACCCATCCCTACCGGTTCCTTCCCTCCCTGAACACTCTGGGACGGGCCCTAGAGGCAAGCCTTCAGCAACCAGAGGATAGCGTGCCCCCTGCTCCTCTCAGGAGTGCTCCCCGAAGCCGCTATCCTGCCGTCCCGCACTTCACCCCTGGGGTCTGCAGTCTCAGGCCCCTCTCTCACCCGCGGGCCTTTGCACAGGTCCCCCCTGGCCTGGAATCTGCTTCTTCTACCTGGGAACCTGCAGGGCTCAGCCCCAGCCTCAATGCCAGCACCTCACGGCGGCCTCCCTTCCGCCCTTCTCAGACCAGCCGAGCAGCCTGTGCATCTTCCCCCAGAGGGACAGCGCTCTGCCGCCCATCTCCCATCACAGGGTGAGCCTGGCTGGAACGGGACCCCGTGTCCCTGGGCTTTCCACTCCATAGCCTAGCATGCCGTGTGCCCTGTGCCCTTTCTTTTTCTTGGTACTGGGGATTGTACCCAGGGTCCTTTTATCTCCGACCTAACCCCTGGCCCCCATTTCTTTTTTTTTTTTTTTGCGGTACCAGGGATTGAACCCAGGGTCATTCTACCTCTGAGCTACACTCCCAGCCCTATTTTTTTAATTCTTTATATTGAAACAGAATCTCACTAAGTTGCGGAGGGCCTCACTAAGTAGCTGAGGCTGGCTGCAAACCCGGATCCTCCAGTCTCAGCCTCCCAAGTACTGGGATTACAAGCATGCGCCACCATGCCTGGCTCCCCGGCCCCCTTTTTAAAAACTCTTTTTTTTTTTTGGAACAGGGTCTTGCTAAGTTGCAGAAGGTCTGGCTAAGTTGCTGAGGCTGGCCTCCAACTTGCAATCCTCCCTCTCAGCCTCCCAAGGACTGAGATTTCAGGAGTGTGCCACCAGGCCCAGTTCCCATGAATTTTCTTCTGAATGGACAAATGGGAGGTAGAGGGAGGTCTGACCCCCGGCGCTGCTCGCTGGTCTGAGCCGTGGTCCCAGGTGGCCACCGGCCAGCTCCACCCTGAGTGCCACCTTCATCGGTGGGAACGCATGTCTGAAGAGGCAGGCGGGGCTCGTTCCCGGCAGTCACCAGACGGGGTCTGGACACAATCCTCCGCACTTGCTCCTTTGAGGAGTGCGAGAAGGGGCGGGCAGTGGACCTCCAGCTAGACCTGTCGGTCTCACAGGTCACGGAGGCCTGAGGTCCCCATTGCACCTCCATCTCCTCTCAGGGCAGCCGGCTCTCCACCCTCCCGCAGGGACATCCAAGGGGACACTACTCTCCTCCTTGCTTATTTGCCCCAATGTTCTACATTCTCCAAATTCTCTCTCTTTCTCTCTCTTTCTCTCTCTCTCTCTCTCTCTCTCTCTCTCTCTTTTGTACTAGGGATTGTACCCAGGTGTGTTCTACATCTGAGTTACCCCCTCAGCCCTATTTTATTTTTTTATTTTGGAACTGTCTTTGTTTACAGACTGAATAATTATATATAAAAAAATCTGAAAGAATCAACAGAAACACTCCTCGCACTAATAAGCAGTTATAGGAAGGTGGCAAGCTACAAGGTTAATATCAGAAATATGTGTACGTAGCAGCAATGAATACACAGAATTCAAAACTTAGAATACAACACCATTTCTACATTAGCATCCCCCAAGATGAAATACGTGTAACTCTAACAAAGTATGTTCAAGATCTATGAGGAAGTCTACTAAAGTCCAATGAAAGAAGTCAAAGAAGAGCTAAGGAGATGGAGAACGCACGCCATATTTGTGGATAGGAAGACACCATATCGTTAAGATGTCAGTTCTCCCGAAATTGATCTCACGATTAATGCAATCCCAGTTAAAATCCTTGCACATTATGTTGCATCAACAAACTTTTTCATAAACTTATATGGTGAAGAGAAAGATCTGGAGCCACCAAACACAATACTGAAAGAGAAGAATGAGCCGGGTGTGAGGGCGCATCCTTGTAATCACAGTACTTGGGAGGCTGAGACAGGAGGATCCGGGTTCGCAGCCAGCCTCAGCTACTTAGTGAGGCCCTCCGCAACTTAGTGAGACCCTGTTTCAAAATAAAAAATAAAAAATAGGGCTGGGGGTGTAGCTTGGAGGCAGAATGCCCCTGGGTTCAATTCCCAATACTGAAAAAAAAAAACAAAAAGAAGAATGAATTTGGAGGACTGTCACTACTCGACTTCAAGACTGACTATAAAGCTACAGCAATCGAGACACTGTGGTATTCGTGGAAGAACAGACAGACAGACCAATGGAGCAGAGTGGAAAGCCCAGAAACAGATACGTACAGACGTGGCCAACTGAACTTTAACAAGGGGTGAAGGCAACAAGACGAGGAAAGAGAGTGTTTTTAACAGATGGTCCTGAAACAACTAGACATTCACATGAAAGAAAAGTTAAACAATCCAGAGACACACGTTACACCTTTTCAAAAATTAACCCAAAATGTATTACAGCCTTAAATGTAAAACAAAAATTCTAGATTCAGAAAAGTGGTGGGACCCCCATATTTGGTTTGAGCCCTCTGAGGTTGGATCAAAACATCGGCTCGGCAGCTTCTGAAAATACTAAAAGCCATGGATACTTAAGTGCCTTATCTAAGAAGGCGCGGTATTTGCATATAACCTGTGCACATCCTGCTGTAGGCTTTCTGTCACCTCTAGATTACTTATAATACCTAAGACAATGTAAATTCTATGCAAATAGTTGTTATGCTGTATTGTTTAGGGAACGATGACAAGAAAAACATCTCTGCATGTTTAGTGTAGATACAATTTTTTCCCCCTGAAGATTTGCAGTTGTCGAATCTGCAGATGTAGAACCCAAGGGTACCCAGGGCTGACTGTACGCCAGTTGTTAGTATGGGCTAACCCGGCCAATTCAACCCTAAACATTATGTCTCAGGAGCTCTGCCACTTGGTAGAACAGCAACCTGTCATCCCAGGAATATGACTTAGGGGCTTTCTCTACCCCAAAAGTTCTGACCCCATGTGTAGAAACCAGGCTACCTTGGGGGCTCAGCCATCACCACAAGGCCTCCGGACACCATTTGATAAGTCACTGAAGAAACCACAAAGAAGTCTCCATTCACCTGCTAACAGGCAAAGGACACAGGGACTACTGCACTCAATGTCCCCAAAGCTGTCTGCGCCCCACAGAATCCTCATCTCGGCCCAGGACACCAACCCAGGGAGGGCACAGCCTTCCCTCAACTAACCTGGTACCTTGTAAAACTCTGCGGCCCCAGAGCAGCTGCCCGAGAAGAAGGAAGCACAGGGGGACCTTGGGTGGGCTGTCCTTGCAGGCCGCCTGGGCCTAGGGATCTTGGACCTCCTTGTGAGGCTCCTCCCCACCCCCACCCGCAAGGTGGAAACTGTGCTTCTGGCGCCCCCTTGTGGCCAGAGGAGCACAATGGCAGGGAATTAGAAATTTTCTAGGTGGAAGGTTCCTGCAGCAGACTGGGGTCTGAAAACACTTGCTTCTTAAGAAACAAGTCTGTCACACAGAACCCTATGTGAATTCCCAAAATGTGTACTCCAAGAAGGAGGTGGGAGGAGGCAGGCCCCAGGCTCGCACAGGAGCTGTGCCCCAGGGTGTCTTCCCCAAGCAGGACCAGGCTCTGCCTGGTGGGGAAGGCCCACAGCTCACCAGGGCCGGAAGTGGCTGGGTAATTATGGCGCCATTGTAGTCTTTGCATGTCTTTGATAGCAAGCGAACTTTGCAACAGAAGTCGACAGGTCATCCAACAAACAGAGCAGAAGCCTCCATTCATACTGCTGAGCAGAAAACTGCCCATGCCGCGGCCCGGCAAGGAGATCTTGCTAGAATGGGCCCCAGCAGAGGCCCCAGGCAGGAAACCGCATAGCCTGGGCACTGCTCCCGCACCTCGAGCACCCCCGGCTCCGGCCCCTGAGGAGAGCGGCAAGGAGCCCGAGGTGCAGGGTGGGTGGTCCTGCCCGCGCCTGGCCTGGACACACAGCAGGGGAGTGGGCACTCATGCCCTCCTCGCCCTCCTCCACGCCGGGCTACAGTTAGCTGAGGCTTGCAGTTTTTCCAGGCATGTAACTGCCACTCCTAGCCTTGCCTTCCTGGGGAGGGGTGGCCACACGCTTCCTCTGATGTGACACAAAGTCTCCTGGAATAAGATCAGCCTGCGGCCTCAGGTACACCCGACGCTGCCCTATGGGGTGAGGTCTGCGTGGCATCCAGGAGCAGCCAGCTGGGGAGGGCTCATCCGTGCTGTCTCTGGGCTGCTTGGAGTATTTGTAATCATTGGAGAAAGTCTGAAAGCAGAGGACGCTCAGATTCCACAGGCAAAAGAGAAGCTTGCGATGGGGCCTGCAGGCCTGCAATCCCAGTACTCCCCAGTACTCAGGAGGCTAAGACACCTTCCCCAGCCTCTCCTATGAGGAAAAAAGCATAAACCAGTGTACATAAACCCACATATAAGTGATATCATATAGTAGCTGTCCTTCTGGGCCTGGCTCATTTCACTTAACATAATACCATCTAGGTTCATCCACATTGCTGCACATGCTGCAAGAGGCTTTCATCCTTTTGATGGCTGCAAAGTATTCTATTGTGTTATTCTATTCTACCAAAGCATTCTATTGTATTACCACATTTTCTTTATCCATGCATCTGCTAGGTTGACTCCATATCTTGCCTATTGTGAATAACACTATAACAAACATGGGAGAGCAGATGTGTCTCTGAAATACTGACTTTGTTTCTTTAGGTAGTGAGGTCACTAGATCACATGGTAGTTCAATTTTAATTCCTTGAGGAGCCTCCACACTGCTTTCCATAGTGGCTGTACTGATTACATTCCCACCAGCAGGGTGCAATGGTTCTCTTTCTCTGCATTCTCACCAGCATTTGTTTTTTGTCTGAGATAACAGCCCCTCTAACAGGGGTAAGAGATCTTGTGGTTTTGATTTGTAGTTCCCCGATGATTAGCTGATGTTGAACATTTTTGCACACGCCTGTTGGCCATTCGTACATCTTCCTTTGAGAACATGTCTGTGCAGGTCATTATGAATTGGATTCTTTCCTATTGAGTTGTGTTCTTTTTATATTCTGGGTATTAATCCCTCATCAGGTGAGTACTCTCCAAGTGTTTCCCCCATCCTTAGGTTGTCTCTTCCTTCTGCTGAGCTTCCTTTGTGGTGCAGAAGCTTTTCAGTTGGATGCAACCCCATTTGTCTGTTTGCCCTTTGCTGTCTGTGTTATGGAATCTTATCCAACAATTCTTTCTGTTTTTGAAGTTACTCTCAGGATAAAGGGGAAAGCTAGCAGCTGGTGAGAGTGTCGGACTATTGTTATTTCGTGGTTTACTGAATAAAAGCCCCAGTGTGTGCTCTTAAATGTGCAATAACCTGAAAGCACATGAACTGAGACCATGAAAAACCCAGTCGATTGTGCGGTAGCGGCTCATCCCAATGCAGGTGCGCAACCCGCCCCAGCGTGCTGTCCCTGCAGGCCAGAGGGATGAACCAATGATGGGTGATTCAGGGGATAATTTTAGACACACACTGGCTGACTAAATGATCCAGAAGATGTTGAAAAGAAAAAAGGGGTTCCGGCCACATCTCTGAGGCTCCTCTGATAGACCCGGGCCAGCTCTTTCCAGCTGCCCGTGAGGGTCAGTGTTTTCTGAGAGCTGCCACGATGGCTTTCTCGCCTAGTTTCCAGAGGCCTCCGCGCAGAGAGAGGGCTCCCGGGTTGGTAGACTGGAGTGAATTTAGATGAAGAACTCTTTTGCATCGTCTTTCTCCTTGTGATGTGTTCTGCCAAGTTTCCTCGTTTATAGTCAGGCCCCAGCCAATTACCATGAAAATCAGATGAATAAATATTAAGGAGAATGTGTTCAGCGTCTATTTTGGTGTCCTCGCAGCGAGGAAGCGACATCACATCTTTAATTAAGTCTTCCATTTGCATTTTCCTTCAGCCAAAGACCCCTCCGTAGGATCAATTAAACTAGGCAGTCAGATCCAGACAGAAGCCGCCCAAAAGAAGGGTCACTTGTGTGACTTCACAAACCTTCTCTATGGGACCATAAATTTCTCCTCCAAAAATAAAATTCTATGAACAGCACGGTTTGGGGTGTTGGCTTGCATGACACCAGGTTGAACACATTGCTACAACTCCGTTTTCTACACTATCTTGATACTGGTTTGTGAATATATAAGAAATACACTATTAGTAGCGCACAACCCTTTTATTTATTTATTTACTGGGGGCAGGGGTACAGGGAATTGAACCCAAGGGCATTCTACCTCTGAGCTACACCCCCAGCCCTATTTTTTTATTATTTATTTTGAAACAGGGTCTCAATAAGTTGCAGAGGGCCTCACTAAGTAGCTGAGGCTGGCCTTGAACCCAGATCCTCCAGTTCCAGATCCTACAGCCTCCCCAGTATTGGGAGTCTTTTTTTTTTTTTTTTGAAACAGGCTATCACAAAGTTGCTGACGGTCTCAACTAAGTTGCAAGGCTATCTTCAAACCTGCCGGAACCTCCTGTCTCAGCCTCCCAAGCATTGAGATTACAGGCACACACCACCGCGTCGGGCACATTATCTCTTTTCAAATCATTCTTTGGTTTATCAAGACTACATAAACAACCAAAAAAATCATCTTTGTCCTTTACAATGGCACAGTTAGCTAGATTTTAACATTTTGTGCTTTTTAACACCCCAAATTTTTAACTGAAATATTTATAGTCTCATAAAATGGCTTGAGTATTTCCTCTATTTTCTTTTTTCCCCAAATTTATAAAATACAAATAAATGTACCATGATAATCATTTTAAGTGTACTGCTCAGTGATATTAATATTTGTCGTGCGGGCATTACCACCAGCCACCTTGACCATTCTTCTCATCTTGTAAAACTGAAACTCTGTAGCCATTACACCAGGGGCGGAGCCCAGAACCTGAGGACCCCTGACTCATGGAACAAAGGTGGCCACAGGGTGTCATCGGAGGTTCAGCTGTGAGACAGGAGCTGACTCCAGCTCTGGGGAGAGACTGACTGATCTCACTTTGCATAATGTTCTCTGCTGACGTCATTTTGTTCCTCTTTATGGCTGGGTAAAATCCCGTGAGCAGGTGAGGGGCTGTGCCCGCAGCGGGACTGTAGATGCCGGTGTTTCTTCGGGACTTCGTGGAGCCTGCGTTCCAGGTGAGGCCCGTCTTTGCCGGCTTCGCTGCCGCGGGTGCCTCTTTGGTTTGGGAATCACGATCACGTGGACACCCCACCTCCCAGGGTGAGCTCCACTCTCTCCAGATCAGGGACGGTTGCCGAGGGCGCCTTCCCTGCTGGTCTTGTAGCATCGGCTAATGTGTTGATTTGCTTGTGTTGGGCTTGCCTCTGCCACTCCACCCCGGCGTGGTTCACTGCAGCAGCTCCGGCATCTGGAGCGGTGCCTGTACACGGTAGGTGCTGGATGAGCATTAGGTGAGTGCTCGACCAGCTCCCGTTGTTCCAGGTGAGGAATGGAGAATCCCGGGGGTTACAGGTGTGTGTGTGTCAGGTGTGGGGAAGGTCACACACGGGTGACAGGTGTAGAGTCACAAACAAGATTTTCTAACTAGAGCCACCCAGGAGTCTTTCTACTCGCCTAGGCTGTCCAATGATCCCGTTGTGGTTAGAAAATAGGAGACGCAAAGCAACCGAACCCCTCAGACTGTGCTTTCCCTGGGCTAGAGGGAAACCAGGAGACAAAAGGGACTTCAGTTAAATGAGGAGAGAGACCAGCGAAACAGTGGAAGGGGATGAGAGAGAGAGGTGGAGAGAGGAAAAAGGAGAACGGAAGAAGGAAACAGTTGAAATAATGCAATGTCCAATCTCACTCATTTGTATGGGGAGGGAGGAGGGGGAGCCAGGCGGGATGTGGTGGGAAATGTATGAATGTATCACTCTGAACCTATGATGTGTAATTACAATGCACCGATAAAAGCATAAATAAGAACCGGGCATGGTGGTGCACACCTGTAATCCCAGTACTTGGGAGGCTGAGACAGGAGGATCCAGGTTCAAGGACAGCCTCAGCAAATGGTGAGACTCAACCTAGCGAGACCCTGTTTCAAAAGAAAAGTAAAATAGGGCCGGGGGTGTAGCTCAGAGGTAGAATGCCCCTGGGTTCAATCCCCAGTACCAAAAAAAAGCATAAATAAATAAAATATTGGGTATCTAAGTCCAACAACATATTTCACAATCAGCATGTCAAGGCAAAGCCGTGTTGATGGTAGGATTGCAATATCAGAGAGATCACCTGTGTAATTCTTCATATTAACAGATTTAAGAAAAATATCACACTATTCTCAAAAGATACCAAAGAAACATTTGATAAAGTTCAAAACCTCCCCACAATAAAAGTAATTAGGTAATTACCATGTGAAGTTCCACCAAAGCTGAGGTTCTCTTTTTTTTTTTTTTTGGCAATACTGGGGATTGAACCCAGGGGCGTTCTACCTCTGGGCTACACCCCCCAGCCCGATTTTTTATTCTTTATTTTGAAACTGGGTCTCACTAAGTTGCGGAGGCCTCACTAAGTAGCTTAGGCTGGCCGCAAACTCGGATCCTCCTGCCTCAGCCTCCCAAGTACTGGGATTACAAGTGTGTGCCACCACACCCAGCTGAGGTTCTCTTTTTAAATTGGTTCACAGATGTATACCAGGTGCCAAAATGACGTCTGAATCCAGTACGTTTGAAGAATGAATGAATGAATGAATGAACAAACTCCTGTAGGCTGGGAAGGATAACGTACTAAAATCTTTCCCTCCCTCCCTCCCTCCCTCCCTCCCTCCCTCCCTTCCTTCCTTCCTTCCTTCCTTCCTTCCTTCCTTCTTTCTTTCTTTCTGCAGGGCTGAGGCTGGCCTTCAATTTACTATCTTCCTGTCTCAGCCTCCCAAGTTCTGGGATCACAGGCGTGCACCACCATGCCTGGCCAGCATCCTTCTTAATGGGACAAATTCTAGGCATCCCCTTGCAGGCTGGGGACAGACAGGGGCTTCTTCTGGTCAGTGCTCAAAGGCGCCCTGGTCAGCGCAGGGGTGTGAGAACAGGTGTGAGGATGCCCCCCATCCCGGGCAGGAGGGAGACTACCAACAGGAGACAGGAGAGAGACTGCTTGTGTGCACAGGGCACAGAGAAACTGCCAGAACCAGCAAGATTTGGGCAAAAGAGCACACCACATTCCTCTTCCTGCAGCAGATATTGTTGAGAAAAGGTAACTAAAAGTCACATACCACTTACCACAGGGACTCTAGGAAACAACCTGACACAGAAAACAGAGGAAGTTCTCAATTCTATCAAAGGATACCTTAAAAACCAAGCCAGTGAGCCAGGCGTGGTAGCACACACTTGTAATCCCAGTACTTGGGAGGCTGACACAGGAGGACCGCAGGTTCGCGGCCAGCCTCAGCTACTTAGTGAGGGCTCCGCAACTTAGTGAGATCCTGTTTCAAAATAAAGAATAAAAAATAGGGCTGGGATGTAGCTCGGAGGTAGAACATCCCTGGGTTCCATCCCCAGTACCGCAAAAAAAAAAAAAAAAAAAAAAAAAAAGAGCAAGTGGAGAATCGCACCAGGTTCATGGGTGTGATAATCTAATACTGAAGATGGTCTGTTCTCCACCAAATTAAACTATATATTCAAGGCAAGTCCTGTCAAAATCCTAGCATGTGTTTCTGGTGACTTAACAAACTGATTCTAAAATCACAATAAATATCTCAAAACAATTAAGACTATTCAGAAAGCTGGGCGTGGTGGCACACGCTTGTAATCCCAGTACTTGGGAGACTGAGACAGGAGGATCCGGGTTTGCGGCCAGCCTCAGCTACTTAGTGAGGCCCTCCGCAACTTAGTGAGACCCTGTTTCAAAAATAAAGAATAAAAACTAGGGCTGGGGGTGTAGCTTGGAGGTAGAATGCCCCTGGGTTCAATCCCTGGTACCGCAAAAAACCAAAAAGCAAAACAAAACAAAAAGACAATTCAGATAGACAAATCAGGAGGAAGGAGTCACATCACCGATATTAAGACAGCCACAAAGCCATAATAATTAAAACAGTACAGTTCTTACACGAGGAATAAACGAGTCTAGAACACAGCCAAGAGTCCAGGAACAGACCCATGACATAGAGAACTCAGTATGCTATGGAAGGAACTTCAGTATGGAAGAGAAAAGATAAAGAATTGGGGATAAAATCAAGATTAAAGAATGGGCTTACTCTATGGAGACTTGAAAAATACTGGTTCCTATCTCATATTATATTCAAAAGTACTTCCAGCTGTAATTAAAACCCAATTGTGAAACATAAAACTATAAAGCTAATAGAAGAAAATATAGAATACAATCATTTGTGACTTGTGGGTGGGAAAAAGTTTTAAATTCAAAATCCAAAAACCATGAAGGGAAAATTGAGGGATTCAGCTAAATTCCAAAGAAAGACTTCTACGTGATGAAGATCACGGATAAAATGATCAGATAAACAAAAAGAAAAGAAAAAAGAAGGAAAAAAAAGGCAAGAGAATGCACATGGAAATTCTGTTGCTGGAAAACTCAATAAGAAAGTCAAAAGAAAAACCTGGGACAGGATCAGAGCGTAGCATTGGCAGGCGCTACACGCTAATCTGCTCATGGCGTGCAGTCGGGCTATCCCTGCGCTCCTTATGCCCACAGGTTAGCAAAGCGAGAAAGAAACTCAAGGGAGAGCGAGGATGTGGGTCCCCTCACGGTCCGCGGGCGTGCACCTCAGTAGTCCAGCTAGTCTGGAAAAAAATGCAAACCCTAGTGAGATTAAATGTATGTATTTCTTGTGACCAAAAACTCCACTCTTAGTACCTGTACCAGAGAGACTGTTCCCAGATACAGAGACACATGCACGAGTGTCTGTAGACAGCCTTGTCCAGAGAGCTCAGTATGTGACACGGGAAATGTCGCATTTGTACGATGGACCCAACAGACAGAAGCCCTAAGGGCACCTCGCAAACACTTGTTCTGGGGGGAAAAGCGGAAGAAACAAAAAGGGATATGTGGACCACCATGTCTGTATGTTTCTAAGACATGAACAGATGTTCTTGTAGATGACATCTAAGTAAAGAGAGAGAGAGAGAGAGAGAGAGAGAGAGAGAGAGAGAAGAGAGAGAGAGAGAAGTGGCTGCATTCATTCCATTCCGTCTTGGGAAGTGGTTGGGTTGCCCAGTGGGGAAAGAAGAGGAAGTTGGCAGAGATGGATGTTTCTAGAACATCAAGAGCAGAGGTGTGTGGGCACCTTGGTCCGGGTCCCTGAAGTACTGAATCACCTCACATGACCCGTCCCCATCCCACACACATTTAGATTGTGTTCAAGTTCAACCGAAGACAAAAGCTTCATTCCTACCTGCCGATCATTTAAATAATCCTATTTACACAATTTTACCTGGCTCTTTGGTTTTCACTGGAGAAGAGATTTTAAACTACAATCCTGGGATTTATTTGCTCGATGGTTAAGGTGACTTCATTGCAGTTGTTTAGTGTGTGTGTGTGTGTGTGTGTGTGTGTGTGTGTGGTGCTGGGGGTTGAACCCAGGGGCATTCTACCTCTGAGCTACACCCCCAGCCCTGTTTTTTTATTTTGAAACAGGGTCTCACTAAGTTGCTGAGGCTAGCCTTGAGCCTGCAATCCTCCTGTCTCAGCCTCCCACATGCTGGGCTTACAAGTGTGCACTACCACACTTGTAAACACTTCATTGCGTTTATCAATCTTAGCAATTACTGGACTATGCCCAGGGTGGAGTCAAATACATTTATTGATTGGAAGACAGTTCAGCCCAAACACAGGATTATTCAGACAGGGCTGTACAGCCAAGGATGGCCAAACTCAGTATGATGACACATTCACTCTCTGAGCAGGAAAACCAGAGACTAATGAATGGGGGTTTGTGCGCCACATTTGCAGCCTACAAATAACAACCTCAGTAATTCAACTTTTGGAAATATTTAAGGTAAATACTTCCTTGCCTATTATGAATGCATTTGGAAGAAAAATGTTCTTTTTATAGATTTCTCTCTTTATAGTTCTCTTCATAGCTTTATAGTTTTATCTTTCACAATTAGGTTTTAATTGCAACTGCAGGTACTTTTGAATATGATATGAAAGAAAGATATTTTTTAAATCTCCACATAGCAATCCAAATTTTCAGATACACACACACACACACACACACATACACACACACACACACACACACACACACACACTAGGGATTGAACCCAGGAGCATTCTTCCTCTAAGACACACCCCCAGCTCTTTTTATTGTATTTTTTATTTTGATACACAGTCTCAATAAATTGCTGAGGCTGGCCTTCAACCTGCTATCTTCCCGTCTCAGCCTCCCAAGTACTGGGATTACAGGCATGTGCCACCACACCTAGCTATACATGATAATTTTCTTTTTCTTTCTTTTTTTCTTCCTTTCTTTTTCTTTCTCATACAGTAAGTTGAACCCAGGAGTGTTCTGTCTCTGAGCTACAACCCCAGCCCTATTTTATTTTGCATTTTGAAACAGGGTCTCACTAAGTTGTTGAGGGCCTCGCTAAGTTGCTGAGGCTGGCCTCGAACCTGTGATCCTCCTGTCTCAACCTCCCAAGTGCTGTGATTACAGGCCTGTGCCACTGCACCTAGCAGATAATTTCCCAAGTTTATCCTGCATGCAGTCCTGACTATTGACACTTGTCATTCAGCTCTGGCTGGAAGGCATAAGTCTGGCAGGCAAACTTGGATCAAGAAGGGAGTACAGCGGTTGCCCCAGGAAATAGAGATGGTTAAAGGTGGTTAAAGGTGGGTATGAGCCAATAGGAAGGCCCCGTCCCCGTGCCTCACCGTGCCCTCGGGGTCCACCAGCAGCAGGTGCTTGGCTTGGCCATTGTGCATGCCGGTGAGGACGAAGGAGCCGGGGTTGGTGGTGCTCTTTCTGACCAGGAAGTCTCCATCTTTCTCGAGCAGCCCCTCCGCCTCCTTCCTGCTCATCTCTCCTTGGTACCAAGGCTCAGCTTCCAGTTCCTCCAGCATCTTGGCGTCTGGGGCTCTGGGTGAGACGGGGCTGATGCACTCCACGGAGGCGGCCTTGCTCAACATAGGCCCCAAGGACTGGTTCTTGAGAGCATCTTCAAAAGGCTCTGTCAAAGATAACATGTGGCAGCAATGAATCATCCCGAGAAGAGCACATGATAAAAATACAATGTGAGAGATGAAAAACTCCCCCAGACAGCGGTACCTAGAGAAAAAGACTCACCACAACAAGCATTTAACACAGACCAAATCTTGGCATGATTTGCTTTCTGTTCATCACATTTACAGCCTATGAATAAATGAGTCTGCGTGCCCCAGTCAGCTAGGACTTCTGCTCTGTGCCAAGGATTCAGCACCTCCCTCCCTCCCTCCCTCTCTCTCTCTCTCTCTCTCTCTCTCTCTCTCTCTCCCTCCCTCCCTCCCTCTCTTGCTCTCCATATATATATTTTAAACTCAGGGGCATTCTACTTCTGAGCTACACCCCTAGCCCTGTTTAATTTTTTATTTGAAGCAGGGTTTTGCTAACTTGCTGAGGCTGACCTAAAACCTGCAATCCTCCTGTCTCAACCTCCCAAATACTGGGATTACAGGCATGCACCACCACACCCGGCTTCAAGCACACCACTTGTCCAGCTAGGTACAATGACTTCACTATGGCACGATGCAAGAGCCTATGCGTATCTCACGCCATCTGCTTTCCCTGGAATATCAGCTGGCTTCCTTAACAATTTCTGAATAAAAACTTGCCAATACCAAAGGAAAGACAAGCTATAAAGCTTTGATTTCATGCAAAACCTAAATCTGCCAAGGGTTTATTTCAACATCTCTAGGTGCTCTTGTGTGGCTTGCTCCAGGCTAGAGGCTCTAACTCCCCTGAGCTCCACTCGCTCCCCTGCAACAAAAGGCTTTTGTCTGAGTACCTGGCGCCAAGCTTGGCTTTATACAGCTTGGAACACACTTCTCACTGGGGTACCCATGAATGGCAAGACTGCTGCTTTAACAGCAACAAATACTAGGAACAAAAGAAGTAGCCAGGCACGTCTAATTAAATTCCAACATTCAATTTTCCACTAAGGTGGTATGTACAAAAGCACTCTGGGAAATTCCCATGGGGCTATGCAAATGTAAAGTATAATGATGATTTACGATCCCAGCACAGTGCAAGCACCACGAGAACAGGAATGGTCTCTCCTGTGCACGCTACGTGGCCAGAGCCCCACTTACTTCCTGGGACACAGTTTGTACTCTATTCAGTGACTGCTGTAGAATAAGCCCAAGTTGGCTAGGAGTAGTAGAGGAGGGAAAGAAGAGAGGTGAGTACATGAAACCAAAATTAAATCTTTCAGACACTTGCTAAACCTTTTACAGACTTGGGAAGAAAGCACACTTAAAACTATTGGTTAAAATTATGTTTATGGGCTTTGTTTTTCTATGTTGCTTTTTCCTGATTACCTGGAGTAACTACAAATTTGTCTTATACTGTTTCTCTACCATCTCTACTGCTGTTACTTCCACCATCATCAGCATCATCCATGTTGGGCCCACAGTCCCACTTGTGGGCACCATCATCTTCAGTACCGATGTTATTACCATCATCTTCACAATCACCATCATCACCTCCATCACTACTGCCTCACCATCACAATCGCCACCATCATCTTAACCATCTTCATCATGACCTGCATCACTATCACCACCACCACCATCACCATCTTCGTTAACTTCTCCATCACCACCTCCATCATCACCATCATCATCACCTCCATCACCACTACCTCACCATCACAATCACCACCATCTTCACCATCACCATCATCATCTTTATCACCATCACCACTACCATCATCACCATCTTTATCATTATCACTTCCGTCATCACCATCGGCATCACCTCCAACATCATCACCATCATCATCACTTCCACCACCTCCATCATCATCACCATCTTCATCACCATCATCTCCTCCAACATCACTGCCAGCACAATCACC